>VXBZ01012582.1:15540-30134 GCA_013399135.1 Heliornis fulica | reverse complement strand
ACCACATCTTCCAGATAAAGAGATTCAAAGAGGGGAGGTGGCTGATGGAAGTCAAATACAGAGTTCAGAACTGAGAGGTGGGTGAAGGCATCCCTCTCTCTCTGAAGAGAATTCTGGTAAAGATGTATATTGGACATGGGAATTTAGGAGTGAGTCACTCTGGGAGAAGTTTATGCAGAGAGCAGGGATTGGTTCAGTTGGTGAGATTCCTGTTTGGATTGGTCTAGAGAAAAGTTACATTTGCAAGATTAGCAGTTATTGTCTGTTAGGGGAAGTTCAGCAGTTTTCTGTCTGAAAGTCATAGAATCATAGAAAAGAATCATAGAATGGTTTTGGTTGGAAAAGACCTTCAAGACCATTGTGTCCAACCATCTATCCAGCCCCACTAGGTCCAACACTAGACCATGTCACCAAGCACAACATCTACTCTTTCAAACACCTCCAAGGCATGGTGACTCCACAACCTCCCCAGGCAGCCTGTTCCAGTAGCTGACAACACTTTTTGTGAAAAAAAAATAAAAAAAAATCCCTGATTTTTTAGGGAAACCTAAACTTCCCCTGACACAACTTCAAGCTGTCTCCCCTTGTCCTGTCACTAGGTGCCAGGGAGAAGAGACCGACCCTCACTTCACTACAACCACCTATTAAGTAGTTGTACAGAGTGAGGAGGCCTCCCCTCAGCATCCTCTTCTTCATACTGGTATTTTCTTCACTCATTCCTTTTGTTAAGAAAGATTATCATATTAAAACATCAGAGCACAAATGTATTAAAGGCCAGTTACATGTCAGAAGAGGCTGATGCTCACAAACAGTTGTTTGTAATAAAGATAGTTTGCAAAGAATATATGGTGAATAACTACACTGAGAGAAGGAACAGCTCTCAGAGAAATGATTATTCTAAACTCAGCTATTTTCCATGCCATGTGTAGTATATACATATGTAGTGCATACATATGCTTTTATATAGTATGGCATGAACTGTGTGCATGCAGGCACATACATATGAAGCAACAAGCACAGAACTCTGACAGGCAGTTTTGTGAGGACTGATTTGATGTGACATGTAACAACCCTAGAACAATGATGTATAACAAGGGGAAGACCTGAACAGTTTTCCTCACCATCAGTTGTCCCTTAGAGATCTTCCCTGATTCCATGCCAAGTGCAGCCCTATGGATTACCCCACATCCACACTAAGGTACCTCACCATGAAATCTGGGTCTCTTCCTGGAAAGGCTGGGGACACGTGGTCTGTTCAGAGTGCAGACCTTGGCATCTGAGCCTGCTACCACAGAAGCTGCCAAGTGCTCACCACTCTTCATATGAAGTCTGTTGCCCTTTGATCTAAACACAGATTCAGAAACCCACTTGTTGTCCCCCACCTTTAAAGGCTGTCCTGCCTGTAGGCTGATTTGGGATCTTGTCTCTTAGCAGTAATTAGTGTATTTAGTGCTGTGAATAAAGCTCGAGTAACTAAAATAACTTTATACTTTGATTTATATTGTGCACTTCTAGCTTCATCCCAGTATCTCATTTATATTTCTCAGTTTAGCCACCTAATGGGCTACAGAGTTTAAGGATTTGTCTATAATAGTTCCCAAATCTCATTTTAGGTCAATGCCCTGATGTTCATTTTCCATTTAGCAGCTATACACTGTCTCTTTTTTTCGATCCAAACTCATTAGTCTACATTTATCTGCATTTGTCATCCACCAGCCAGCTGCATTTGTTATTTACATCATTATGTACTGCATGCCTTTGCTTCCTCTGCTCTTCTCCCCAAGTACAGCTGATGGAGTCAGAGGAAAGAGTCCACCAACTCACCAAATCACAACCTTTCTTTTTACTGGAAAGAAACCCTGAGCTTGGTCCAGTACAGTTGATACAGGCATTTGTGACAATTTGGACAGATCTTGGCAAAACACCAAACATCAATTAATTAGTGTATGTTCGTGAATTGTCAACCCTAAATCACTGCTCACCCAAAATCTCTGGGGAATACTTGTTCCTGCCTGACATTTTCTGCTCTTTCACTGTTTGCTTGGTTCTTAAAATGATTGTCATCTCATCCCAGAGAAGAAATCAGCACGATGTGACTGACACAAGTAAGCAGCCATCTCGAATACCAGTAACCCCACCTCAGGTCACTCCTTCGGTGTACTTGCTTCTGTGGCCAGGAACGTGTCTCACACCTCTGTGAGTTCCAAAGTTCTGCTTTCTTCTCCTTTCCTCAGAAGGAGGAAAGTCCTGAGTGACCTCCAGAGCCTGACCCTCAGCTGAATTTAGTCCCAACTCAGTGTTTTTGAGGAGAAGTGCAGCTTACAGCAGCGCTTCTGATACTGTAGTTACTCTGTCCTTAGCAAATCCTGGCCTCTGAGAGTTCTGCAGCATTATGTGGGGACTCACAAGAGGGTGCATTAAATAGGTCAATCCTTGGGCAAAACCCACCTCTCTCTAGACTAAGGTGGACAGGTGTACTCAGAGTTGTTTATGTGTTCAAGGCAGGTGTTTTCTAAAACAGACAAAAAACCAGGCATAGTTTTGAAGCATGACAAGCTCTTCTTATAGTATCTGTGGTTGGACTCCATGATCTTAAAGATCTCTTCCAACCCAAGGGATTCTATGATTATATGTATAATATATGTGTGTGTATATATAGTGTATTCTCACAACAAGAAGGATGTTGCACATAGAAGGGGTAAGGAGCAGGGGAAGGGTCTGGATCACAAGTCCTGTGAGGAGCAGCTGAGGGAGCTGGGGAAGGTTCTGGAGCACAAATCCCATGAGGAGCAGCTGAGGGAGCTCTGGGGCTTTTGAGTCTGGAGAAAAGGAGGCTGAGGGGAGACCTTATCGCTCTCTACAAGTACCTGCAAGGAAGGTGCAGAGAGGTGGGGTCGGTCTCCTCTCAGAGAACAACTGATAGGATGATTTAGGTTGCACATTAGGGAGAATTTCTGAAAGGGCTGTCAGGTGTTGGAACAGGCTGCCCAGGACAGTGGTGGAGTCCTCATCCCTGGAGGGATTGGAAAGGCCAAGAGATGAGGTGCTGAAGGACATGGGCTAGAGGTGGCCTGGGCAGGGTCAGGCTGGGGTTGGACTCAATGATCTTAAAGGTCTCTTCCAACCCAAGGGATTCTGTGATTCTATGAAAATCAGCTGGGTAAATGAATGGATTGGGAAGAGGAAGAGCACCGGTTCAGAGGTGTTTCAGGGACATTTTCCCTGCTGAATGACAAATGGAAAGAACACAGTAGTTGCAAAACTCATGCAAAGCAACAGGACTCTTGGCAGACAGATCAGGTCTGAACGAACTAAAAATCCACCAATAAATGAGACGTGATTGTTACCAAAAAAATGCAAATTCACCAAGTAAACCCAACTTTGAGTCAGTTGTTCTGCCCCTGCTCACCATGTTACCCATTACAGCCTGAATGCTACGGTCTCCTTCTCTGCTCATACACTGAAAACACATCAATAATTTCTTCTAGGAAGTTCTTCCATCAGCTTTGAGTATTATGAGCCATTGACTATTTCTTTGTTTGCATTAAATCCCTTCTGGTCGTGTAATATGCATTTTTACTGTAATTGCATAAATAATTTCTGAGGGGAAAAAAGCTGAAGTATAATTTTAAGAGTTTATTTAAGCAAGTGTTTTAATATTTATAATACATTTAATCTAGAATGCCGTTAGATCCAAGCATCTTTGATAAAGTGATATTGATTTGTTCGACTGCCCTGAGCAAAATGGATAGCATAATTTCTCTTGTTGTTGATTAGTAAATGCTCTGGCTCTGCTGCCTTTCTTTTTTTTAAATGGTTGACAGAACATTTGGGAGAAAGAGACAATGAATTATCTTTTGAGAATTGCAGCATTAATTTACATTTGTTTTAATTTATTTTGATGTGATGGTGAGAACTATGATCATTGCAGAGATTTATACTTTCACAGAACGTAGGGATGAAATTTCCACAAAATGCATTTGATAATTCCCTTTGCAGGAACGTGAAAATTATTTCATAAAGAAGTAACAACTGTGAATTGCAGTGACATCTATAATATTCCTGTGAAAAATGAAAAAGCAAATGTGAAATTTATGAAAAACCACAATCATTCATTGTTCCTCAAAACTGAATGAAATCGTAAAATTGCTGCTGGAACGTTCTCAGTCGGCATCAAATGTACTTTTCAATCACATAAGCGTCATTCCCCATCTGTCAGCCCCCATATCTGGTCATTTATCTATCTGATGGCTCACTGCAGGGTGCTATCAGTATCACCATTACTTGATTTAATGAGCACCCTGCCTGTCTGCACCCCTCTTGACAGCTTGTGTCCCTATCACTCATTCATTGCCAGCCTACATCAGCATAGTGGGGCTGCATATCTCTGGCTGCTCTCTCAGACAGCCTTTGGTAACATCCACTCTGCATCCATCCCATCATTGCTGAGTGTTCCTACTGCAGCACCAGGAGCCACCATGCTGCTTCAGCCCACACTGTCGCGGTACTTCTCCCAAAGGAGGAATGGAAACTCACCTGGGGAAGCTGACTTCACTCGTGACCTCAAGAAAATATGATTATCTCATACAAAGACAGAGTGAGAAGGAGAAAGGAGGTACTGATTCACACAGGTTCTCCCCATGGGAAAATCAGGAAGGTTCAGGTGAACTTTTTTCTAATATCCAATCTAAATCTCCCTCCCTCTATTTTGAAACCATCACCCCTTGTCCTGTCACAACAGGCCCTACTGAACAGCCTCTCCCCATCTTTCTTGTAGGCCCCCTTGAGGTACTGGCAGAGCGCTAGAAGGTCTCCCTGGAGCCTCCTCTTCTCCAGGCTGAACAGCCCCAACTCTCTCAGCCTGTCCTCGTAGGAAAGGTGCTCCAGCCCCTTTATCATCTTTGTGGCCTCCTCTGGACCCTCTCCAACTGCTCCATGTCCTTCTCATGTTGGGGTTCCAGCACTGGACCCAGTACTCCAGGTGAGGTCTCCCGAGGGCAGAGTAGAGGGGGAGAATCCCCTCCCTCGCCCTGCTGGCCACGCTCCTCTNCTCTGGATGGCATCTCTCCCCTCCAGCGTGTCGACAGCACCACACAGTTTGGTGTCATCGTGAACTTGCTGAGGGTGCACTCCATCCCACTGGCCATGTCACCCACAAAGATGTTGAATAGGGCCGGGCCCAACACAGACCCCTGAGGGACGCCACTCGTGACCGGTCTCCACTTGGACATGGAGCCGTTGACCACTACTCTCTGAGTGTGGCCATTCAGCCAGTTCCTTACCCACCAAGTGGTCCATCCCTCAAACCCATCCTCTCGAGTTGAGAGAGGAAGGGTCTCTCAACTCTTGAGTTGAGAGAATTGCAAAAGCTGATTTGCAAGAATCAGCTTTTGCAATTCTTCCTCAAATTTTCAAATTTTATCAACACACAACTAAAACTCTCACAGCAAATTAAGATAAATCAAAGGCACATTGCAAACCCACCACACTTTGCTAAAAAGTGTATAAATGTATTGTGCTTTGTACCTACTGGTGCTCATGTTTTTGGAGGACCTATTCCCTGTGTGCCCCAGTGCTGGAGTAAAGCAGTGCCTGCTTATCTGCTTTGTGTAGATAAGTTCCTCATGGTTGCAACCACTAACATTCTGTTATATTGAGTGACTCAAAAGCATAAGTGCCTAAGACATAGGGAGCACTTAGTACTCTAGGAAGGGACACTGCAAACACAGTACTAACAACTCATATAAATAAAGCAGGTAATAAATATAAATGAGGACATACAGCTTCACCTAAGCTATGCAAAAGAGATGCAGGAGATTAATGTCTGTAAGTAAATTTCCCTTGAAGTAAGGAACCAGAGCCAAGGAAGGAAAAGTTGCACCAATTATATTAGATAGAAAAAATATGGGTCCCAGCTTCTGGCAAAGATTCTAAATGTGGTGACTTCCATCTGGTTTTAAGTGATTCTGTCTCCAGTATTTAACCAGTATTAATAACTGACACAGACTCATTGGATGCATTCATTTTGAAGGGACCTTCAAAGGTCATCTAGCCCTACCATCCCTGCAGTGAGCAGGGACATCTTCACTAGATCAGGTTGCTCAGAGCCCCATCAAACCTTGAATGTCTCCAGGGATGGGGCCTCCACCACCTCTCTGGGCAACCTGTGCTAGTGATCCACCACCCTCAGAGGGAAGAACTTTTTCCTAATATGCAACCTAAATCTGCCTTTTTCCAGTTAAAAAAACATCCCCTCTCATCCTATCAGCCCATGCCCTCATGAACAGTTCTTCTCCAGCTTTCTTACAGGCACCTTTCATATTGAAGAACTCAAAGAACCACATGTAAGTAAGTAGTCAAAATGGAAACTGCCCCACCAGACTTTGAATATGAACTCAAATACAAGAGCACATTCACTGGGAAAAACCTTAGAGAAGATGTGGACAAAAGATGTAACCCTTCAAAAAAAAAAAAAAAATCACCAAAAAGACCAAATGTAACCTAGGCAACTTCAGAAATGTATGAGGAAACACAAAATATACCTCAATAATTGTGCATTCTTGTAAATACATGAAATAAAAACATGCTTATTTCTGTTCTGAGGCATCTGTTACATGTTATTTTACAGAACCTGCAAGTAAAGCAGCATTTTTAATGCTGACATAATTTAAACAAATATAAATGTAATTGCCCTAAATGAGCTGAGATTTCCTCAGAGTACTCTAAGCAAATACATCACTTTTTATAAGATGAGAATGAAAATGGCTTCTTGCTCAATAATAAATAAAGTGGAGTAGTTAATCAATCTCATTCTCATTTCTTAGGCTTTGTACTTCTTTTGGATTCTCAACAGAATAAACCAAATTAAAGCTGATGCTATCTAACAAGATTTTTCATCGATGAGAGGAGCAATAGTAAGAAGAATAACTACACAATTGTTTCCTGATTTTTAAATAATCACTGCTTGTCAACTCTTAAAAATATTTATAGTTATGTGACATAGCCATATGAATTGATGAACTTGAAATATTACTGTTTGTTATAGCTGGACAGATAGCTGCAAGCCAAATTACCCATTTTGCTGACCCACTAGCCTAGAGCATCAGAAAGAGGTTCTTCAAAACTGTAAATACTAATCATCTTCCTGTGAGTAATCAGGCTGCTCTTTGGGACTTCAGCACCCTCCTAGGCAAGGCCAAAGCATTCAATTAATGAAAATGTAATGAAAATTGAATTCTACTCGCTTAAATTAAGCTTTGCCATCAAATTGTCTGTACTGGCACTTTGGTTTTGGTTTGGTGTGGCTTGGGGTTTTTTTATGAGAGCATAACTGAGATGTTTTACTGCAAGACTGGGAAGGAACAAAGTTTTGTTAAAAACAGGTTTTTAGGCTCATATATCCTAAAATATCTTAGGATATTTTGTCTTTAGTTAGCTAGCTGATTCAGGGAAGAGTTTGAGCTATCTCATAACAGTTCTCACTAAAGTAGCCACAGGTTTCCAAGTACCAGAGAGTGCTCTAGACATGTCACTCAGTTCTGGCATTTCACAGCTATTCTCTTAATTTATCAGAGAGAGATGACACGTGGGTTAGATGAGAACAGAGTTACCACAGGAGTAAGGGCTACGTGTTAAAGAGCCGGTGCAAAGTCAGCCAGCAGCACACTTGACATCTGGTGAGATTCCTTGGCATTTATTAAATATCAAACTGTGACATTTAGGGAGGCAGAAGCACTTAACCTGCCACTAATAAGCCCTCGAGATGCTGTTAGGTATATGAGCAAAGCTAAAGTAGCAGCAAGTATGTGTATGTATGTGCTCATATAAGCACACATGCCCTGGATGCTACAAAATCACTAAGCCATATGCTGGCCCATGTATTACATTCATTATAACTTATCACACTCTGTCTTCAAAAGTCTACAGTGTATGTGCAGCCCCTCATTGGTTTTTCCCATCTACACCACTTGGCTCTGGGCTGCTTCATGATACTGGTACACCAGCATGGGTTGGGGACTGGCCTGTTGGACTGTGAGCCAGCAGTGTGCCCTCGTGGCCAAGAAGGCCAATGGCATCCTAGGTGCATTAGAAGGGGCGTGGCCAGTAGGTCAAGAGAGGTCCTTCTCCCCCTCTACTCTGCCCTGGTGAGACCTCACCTGGAGTATTGTGTCCAGTTGTGGGCCCCTCAGTTCCAGAAGGACATACAACTCCTTGAGAGAGTCCAGCACAGGGACACCAAGATGGAGTGGAACATCTTCCTGCTGAGGACAGGCTGAGGGAGCTGGGGCTCTTGAGCTTGGAGGAGACTGTANTGTGATCTAATCCAGGTGATCCTGCTCAGGCTGGGGGCTGGACTAGATGATTTTTCAAGATCCCTTCCAACTCCTAAAGTTCTGTGATTCTGTTCATATCAGACTTTGATTTTGTTCATAATTTTAGTCATACATCCTCTTAAAAATTGTTAAAGTACAGTCTGGAAGGAACCAGAAGCACTTTTGATTCTGATAAAAAAAACCCCAAACCAAGCACTTTTTCAAGTATTCTTTTTCCCAGGCCTGCTTTTTCAGGGTTTGCATTGTCAGCCTTTGCTGTAACTCATTTATTGTTCTGTAGCTTTGTGACATCCACGTCAGAACATCAGCAATAGGTGTGCAAGATTTTGGCACCACATGCATTGAGAGTTAACTGGAGAGTTCACACAGGAGAGGTCTGGATTTGTTTCTAACCATCAGGACAGGAAGGACTTTGTGGTAATGGACCTTAGGTGAGATCAATCTGTGTGATTACTTTTTTTTTTTATTTTTATTTTAAGTTCAATATATTTTGGGTTGTAAATTTATTTCTGGCTCGGGAGTGTTGTGTATCACCCAGAAGGTGTTGTTATACTCAGACAAAGTATGATGTATGGCAAAGAAAACAGGTCACAAATGTGTCCCAGATATCCAATGTTCTTACCTTGGACTATTTTTCAACCATAACTTTGCTTGGGAATATTTGCTTATAATTCCCAGTGAAATATATCCTTTGCTGATAGGTATCTACTGCTTGGGATTATTAAGAAGCTGCAATAATGAAAAATGAATAGGGAAAAGATATGCAAAACAAGGAAATGGGAAGGGTCTGGATTGTATTTTTCATTCTCAGTTGAAGCAAACTGCCCTGAGAGCTCTGCTGGGAGATAACCTGCCAATGCCAGCTTTGGCAGACCCTGAGAGGTTTTGCATGTCTTGGAACAACAGGCAAAACAAATCCAGACTTGCTCTCATTGTGGGTTTTTTTTTTGTTTGTTTGTTTGTTTGTTTGTTTTGGTTTTTTTTTTTTTCAATGGCCTACAAGGCATTGGAATTTTAACTGAAGAAATGGAACAGTGCAGCCTTGACAAAGACAATGCTTTAATTCTTATAACCTATGGAGGGAGCTGCTAAACAGATAATGGCTGGCAAAGTATCAGTGGCCTTATGTTGTCCATAAAAGAGCAATCAAAGTGTAAACTGAGAAGCAGACTTCCATGTAATTGTGGGAAAGTCCCTGAAGTGCCAGTGAAGGCTTTGAAGGTGGATGCCTAGATCAGATAGTGGTATATACATAGAGAGCCATCAGACTCTAAAACTGTAAGAAAATGCAGTGTCCAAGGTGCAGATTAAAAGATTTGTATTCAGGTTTTTGGGCAGGTAACTCTGCCATGATACCTTTCAATCTGCTGTAGACTGAAGTCCCTGCAGAAGAGTAGCAACATGTTCAGGAGTGACACTGTGGCCAGTGTGGATGATCAGCTCTGCCTGAGTTACTGGCTGTAGGTTAGAATTCCTTGGATACTGGTGATTTGTGCTGATCAGGTGTAGGTCACAGACTCATAGGATGCATTGGGTTGGAAGGGACATGCTCCAAGAGGACCATGTCCTTCTTGTGCTGAGGGCTCCAGAGCTGGAGGTGTCACCAAAGCAGAGCAGAGTGAGTTCACACACTGCAGAGAGCATTAAAGGCAATGTGACATGATACTGGATTTCTAGCTGTGCTGGGACATCACCTATTTGCTGCCATCACCCCGAATTCAAAAGCTGATCATCAAAAACAAGTAAGACAGAACAGATGTAAAATGAAGCCTCAAGATTAATTTAGCCCAATCTTAATTGCAATGATTTATCATTGTCCACTGGGCATTGCAAAAGTATTAACAAATATCACAGGAAGATTAATAGATACCCAGTAATAAACTAAGTCTCCACATCATACATAAAATTAACATGAACTTTCCTCGTGAGACTCAGATTATTATTTAAATACTGGAATTATTATCGCTTTAGTGTTTCCATTTTGTGGAATTTCCATTTCTGCTTTAGCCTTAAATGAGATCATATTTATTCAGAATTGTCCTGACACTCAATAGTCGTGAAACAGAGTGCTGATAGCAGCAACCCCACCTCTTTACATGTTGCCCTCTGGTTGAAGAGCTCGTGGCAAGGCAAGTCAGAGTGCAGGGACAGGACAAGGGGCAATGGCTTCAAGCTGAAAGAGGGCAGGGGGAGATGAGGCCTTAGGAAGAAATTCTTCCCTCTGAGGGTGGGGAGGCCCTGGCACAGGGTGCCCAGAGAGGCTGTGGAAGCCCCTGGATCCCTGGCAGGGTTCAAGGGCAGGGTGGATGGGGCTTTGGGCGCCCTGGGCTAGTGAAGGTGTCCCTGCCCATGGCAGGGGGTTGGAACTAGATGGGCTTTGAGGTCCCTTCCAGCCCAAACCAGTCTGTGATTCTATGAGAAATACCTAGTGTTTTGGTGCCTTCCTTGGTCAGAGGACCCTGTCACCTTCTAGGTTCCTGGCAGAGATGTCATCTCAGTGCCTGGTTACCAAGAGGGCTCTTCATCCCATCTCCCTTGCTGTGGTAACAAGGAAGCNAATCAAACCAGTCTGGGATTCTGTGAGAAATACCTAGTGTTTTGGTGCCTTCCTTGGTCAGAGGACCATGTCACCTTCTAGGTTCCTGGCAGAGATGTCATCTCAGTGCCTGGTTACTAAGAGGGCTCTTCATCCCATTTCCAAAGTGCAAGAGATTCCCTAGGATGGCTGGAGATGAGTAGAGACTAAACCTTGTGCTTTAGTGACACATAAACATGTCCTTTCCTAATTTAGAGGGGCTTCTGGTTGTGTATCTATGTTCTTTACAGAGAGAGTGATGGGACACTGGGACAGGCTCCCCAGGGCAGTGGTCCCAGCACCCAGCTGGGCTGAGGTCAAGCAGCATCTGGACGATGCGCTCAGTCCCCTGCTGTGACTGGGCTGGTCCTGTGTGGAGCCAGGAGCTGGACTCCATGGGCCTGATGGGTCCCTTCCAGCTCAGGAGATCCTGGGATCATAGACCATAGGAGTAGCAGCTTCATAAATGTGAGAAATGGGGAACTATTTCTCCTCCTAATAGGTTGAACTGGCAAATAATGAATGTTTCCATGACATGATGGATTCAGTGGATACATTTAATCCCTTTGGTACAACACATTTCACAACTTCTGACAAGAGACATCCATTATGCACTCTTCCTACCCTCAGGTCATTTCTTTCTGATGTTTTTAATTAGACTTTTAAAAACAGACCACTCTTACTGCATGACATTTTCTGCACAACTCCTATGTGAGTGCCATCAAATGCTTACAGGGGGTTCCTGTTTGGAGCATTATCCATAAAACAAGTAGAGATATTAGGGAAGTGCAAATAACATTAGAAAAAATTATATTATCATTTCATAACCAACATGTTTCTCACAAGTAAAGCAATGGATAGTTAGAAAGCTGTTTCACAGGGGATCCTCAGGGCTGTGCCAAAGTTACCAGATGACCATTACAGTAATTAATTTCAGTGTGTGGGATGAGCTCTGATGGGTGACTAAGCCACTCCCTATGTATTTGCTTAGGCATTCCTTTTTAGGAAATGTTCTTCTGTAGTAGAAGTACTAACATTTGTAGTAGAGTACTAACATTATAGTAGGAAAACTCCATATAGCTTT
Source organism: Heliornis fulica (assembly GCA_013399135.1). Taxonomy (NCBI): domain Eukaryota; kingdom Metazoa; phylum Chordata; class Aves; order Gruiformes; family Heliornithidae; genus Heliornis; species Heliornis fulica. The sequence goes on along the minus strand of VXBZ01012582.1, from coordinate 18,142 downwards.
TATTAATGAAATTGATGAAAACTTGTATATATATATATAAAGACAGCAGGATTGATGGGTATCTGCCTGTCAGCCTCCTGATTGTGTTTCATATTATTACTTTCCTCCCCTTTTTCTATGCATGTGAGGGTTTTTAAGTCATGGAATAGATACATAAAAGAATACATAAAATAATCAGGAAAAAAAAGTACAAGAATAAGCAAGAAAATATTAAACTAGAAAATTAAACAATACAATAAAATGATAAACTGCAGTATTGGCTTTTCATTTGGCATTGAAAAACATTCAATGTTTTATGGATGTGCTGAGACTGTGTAGTGCCTCCAGTTCTTGGGCTAATTAGCAGATGCTTAAAATCTCTAAAGATTTGGTCCACAGCTACTAGTTGTGTCCCAGACTGAAGAGAAGCTGAAAATATATGATATGCGCCATGCATTTGTCAGACATTCACTCCTTACTCCTAGGAACAAGCACATGAAGTTTTCTGAAGTACTAGGTTTTGGGGTTCTTAGGGGGTGGGTTTTTAAAAGAATTCAATATCTGGTCCCATTCTCTTTAGTGTCCCACATTTCATCATTGGATAAACCTGATAATGTTTTGATAGATGATTTTAACTGACTGAAATATTCAGGGGAAAAGCTGTCAAGAAGTGGAAGCAGTGCCTGTGCTATAAAGTGAAAAGCTTCTTGTGTTTAATAGCATCTGGGTAATGTTTATGTGACACTGGCACGTTTAGATCTCCCTAAAATGACAAACCAACCATCCAACCAACCAACACACCCCCTCATTCACAGTGGAAGCTTCAGAAAGCAACTTCCTTAGACTGTTTGGAAATGACCAGGTTTATATGCTTCTACCTTTCTTCCTTTTAAAAATACATCTCAAATTGCTAGAAATTGCCTCATACTTCAGAAAAAAAATAATAAATCTTTCCTACCTGCCTGCCTTTTAGAGATGTCTCAGTGAGCAGGTTGTTCTGTGTGAACCTACGTACAGCGCAGGAGAAACACCGTCGTGGTCTGGACTTCTTGGTTTGCTGTTTTTTCACCTCTTTTAACTAACTTCTTTGTGCAATGAAGAGAAGCAGGAACACCTATTTGAAGCTAGTTTTTCTAATATAGTTATTAAATAATCATGTCTCATGTAATTCGCTGATATATTTCTTTTCCAGTGCTTTTTACGGAGCGGGTTGTTCTTGTTAGCCCAGTTTAGCATAATGACTGTCAAAATTGGGCCCGCGTTGCTTAGAGCTCCATTAGTCGTGTTGATTAAAACACTTCTAACATCTATTCTTAGTTCAGTCCCACAGTATCTAACACCTTAAGGCCTAAAAGTGGTTCTCCCTTCCAGAGGTTACTATTCCAAAGGTGCTTTGAAGGAGATGGTCACACTGGATTAATTAGAAGCAAATTCATTAAACCCCGCTGAAAGTGCTTTGGAGTTAAGTTATCCCAATTTTCCTGAAGAGGTGTTGGGCCCCTCACAGGATCTCCTTGTCACTAGAATCGTTGGGCCCCTCACAGGATCTCCTTTTCACTACAATCGTTGGGCCCCTCACAGGATCTCCTTTTCACTAGAATCATTAGGCCCCTCACAGGATCTCCTTTTCACTAGAATTATTGGGCCCCTCACAGGATCTCCTTTTCACTAGAATTGTGCATAGCAGTGATACTGTGAGGTAAATTCTGTTCCTGGGTGCTCTGGTTTGGGCTGGGACAGAGTCAAAGCTCTTTCACTGTCACTAGGAGGGAGCTGTGTTTGGGATTTGTGCCCAAAACGGGGTTGGTAATGCAGGGATGGTTTTGTTCCTGCTGAGCAGAGCCTGCGCAGAGCCGAGGCCTTGTCTGCTGCCCGCCCCAGGCCACGGGGTGTGGGTTGGGGGTGCACAAGAGGGAGAGGACACAGCTGGGACAGCTGACCAAAGGGTTATTCCACACTTTTGAGGTGATGTGCTCAGCGTATGAAGCTGGGGGAAGAGGAAGAAGGTGATGTTCATCATGTGATGAGTTCATCAGAGTGATGACATTTGCTTTCCCAGGTCACCGTTAAGTGTGAAGGAGCCCTGCTGTCCCAGAGATGGCTGAACTCCTGCCTGCCCGTGGGAAGTGGGGAGTGAATTCCTTCTCTTGCTTCACTTGGGTGTGTGGCCTTTGCTCTGCCTGTTAAGCTGCCTCAATCCACGGAGTTTTCCCACTTTCACTCTTCTGAGTGTCTCCCCCATCCCATGGGGGAGAAGGAGCGAGCGGCTGCAAGGGGCTTAGTTGCCAGCTGGCTTTAAATCATGACACCGGTTTCAGACTGTAAGCTTTGGGGGTTTATTTTTAATAATCTTAAGGCTTAATTATAGGATTACTGTTGAAGACAAGGAGTGTCAGCCTTTGCTGGTCACATAGGTTTTAGCAAACAAGGGACTAAATGGTGGGGAAACACATTTTATTACTCAGTATCTGATCACTAAATTTTTCTTAGACATATGGACTAAAGCTATATTTCTCACTTTAGTGGTTATCTCTGTATTTTTTACATCTAATCATCCTAATGAATCTTGAAGATGTTACACATAGATAAGGCCAACCACATCCTGGGCTGCATCCAGAGGAGC
>VXBZ01012582.1:0-11686 GCA_013399135.1 Heliornis fulica | reverse complement strand
CCTGAGGGACGCCACTCGTGACCGGTCTCCACTTGGACATGGAGCCGTTGACCACCACTCTCTGAGTGTGGCCATTCAGCCAGTTCCTTACCCACCGAGTGGTACATAAAAGGGAAAGCTCTCCCAAAGGTTATCTGGACACACTCCAGTATGTCAGGTGATGAAGGTGGTGAATGACAAAGGTGATGGTAATGAGGTTTTTGCCCAGCTTTCTCCCTAGTACTCTATGCTTTCATAGAATCACTGAATCACAGACTGGTTTGGGCTCAAAGCCCATCCAGTCCCAACCCCCTGCCATGGGCAGGGACACCTTCCCTAGCCCAGGGTGCCCAAAGCCCCATCCAACCTGGCCTTGAACACTGCCAGGGATCCAGGGGCTTTTTTTGAGCTTATATCAAAATGATGTAATTAAACAGACTTTATTGTGAAAACCATCTGCACTCTGAAATTTCTCCTTATTATTGATAAATCATGGAAAAAAACATTATTTAAAAATTATAGTGTCAGAAAATGATGAGCCATAAACCCACTTTCTCTTACCATGGAAAACCTTTAACCATTTCCAAACAGTTCTTGAAAGGACCTGAACTGAATTTCCATATTAACTCTCAAACCCTGACTGAACTGTAGCTGCTTTTGATGCTCCCGTGCACCTGAGGAGTAACAACCAGGCAGTTAGTGTGCCTGGATGCCTCCTCCCTGTGTGCCCTTGTGTATAGCTGGGCTTTTCATTGTATCTGAGAGGTTAGTGCCAATTATGCTGGTTCTTCCACTTGAGAAATGTCTGAACTATGAGCTAACAGACAGTTTTTAAACACATTTTTGGTTTAGTGGCAAGGGACACTGCAGCGCCTGGGAGTGAAAGACTTGCAGATAATTCATTATTTAGCTACAAGCAGGTTAGTGATAACCAAAACTTCTACAGGATTGGTTATGTGCCAATCCAAGGCTGTGCCTTTTTCCTTCACACTGGTGTGTATTTGTTATTTTTTTAAGGCATCAAAGTACAAAGACTCTTGAGAGAGGCTGAGGGACTTGGGACTGTTTATCCTGGAGAAGACTGAGGGAGGATCTCATCAATGCTGATACATACTTGAGGGGTTGGGTCAGGAGGATGGGGCCAGTCTATGTTCAGTGGTGCCCAGGGACAGGACAGGAGGTGAAATATATTTGAAATATATTCAAAACTTTAATATAGGAAGTTCATGAGGCAGAATTTCTTTCCTGTGAGGGTGGCAGAGCCGTGGGACAGGCTGCCCAGAGAGGTTGTGGAGTCTCCTTCTGTGGAGACATTCCAATCCCATGATCCTGGACACTGTCCTGTGCAGCCAGCTCGAGGTGATGCTGCTCTGGCAGGGGGTTGGACTGGATGATCTCCAGAGGTCTCTTCCTACCCCAATTCCATGAAGGCCACCTACAGTTAGTAGAAAGAAGTTTGAGAAGGATTGTTGTGAGATGAAGGAATAGCAGAGAATGAGGATAAACAGGTCTCACTCCCTATACAGACCAATTAACATGTCACTCAGTGTTAAAGCAGAAGCAGCCTTTGTTCTCTTTTGTGCAGTTAGACAGGAAGAAAACAATATTTAGCTGGGGAAGGATACATTTTTCCCTCAACTTGTTTTCCTGTGGTGCTTTTAAGTGGTAGCTTGCCAGTTGGCATACAGTAAGTTGGATTATCCTTTTTTATTTGTTTGGGAGATAGAAGGGTCTGCACATAAACCAAATGTGCATCGTTTGAGGTCTTACTGGTGTCATTTGCAGCTGTACACCCAAATTCTTAGACTGTGCCCATCTATCTGCAAATGTGTTTTCATACACAGTGCCTTCTAAATAAAACTGAATAACTCCTTCAAAATCAGGTCTGGAAGGTGGGTTGATCTTTAAATTAATGTTATTTCTGTGGCAATAAGGGCCATTTCCCAAGAGGTATGTTCTGAACCCCTCGGCAGCAATGAGTAACACATTGCTATGCAAACAGCACTATTAAATTTCCTGTGATGTGTCTTTTCTATCACTTACTTGGGGTCTTAACAGAATTTGAACTTGGATTGCTTCCATCTGAGCCTGGATCATTAATTCTGTTTATGTGATGGCGTATGCTCCAGCTCATCTTTGCTATGTAATGTTTCTTTGCCAGGAAAACACGGGTTTGGGACTCAGCTTGGCTGGTGTTTTAATTCTGCTCCAAAACCTTGGTATAATTGCATCTGAATGCTCTGCCATAGTTACCCCAGAACATTTGGTGCCTTATATTTCTATTTCTGACATATTTAAATACTATTTTATTGTTGTTTTTTTTAATTCTTCTCCTTTTCTTGCAGTCTCAAATCGAAAAAGAATTAAATCAACAATTCCCCAATAAAAACCCAACAACAAAGAACAATAACTGATAATAACAAGATAGTTGTAATCCATGGCAGGATGAGTAACTGGACTTAAAGAGTCTGACAGAGAACAGTATGAAAACATCTTCAGGGATCCTGTTCTTGCTGAACAGCCTAAGACACTGGGGTAAAGTTTTATGAGCTTCTCCATGTTTAACAAAGCCTGTTAAGACTTAGTCATTAGTAGATATTTATATACAGGGGTGTAGTTTATTTTATCCTTTCAGTAAGAGTGTTGCTTGTTGATATATCTTCAGCTAGAAGTGAGTCATGGTATTTTTCTGTGGCAGCCCAAGGCAGTAACCATTGGGTTCAGTACATACATTTACTATTTTACTACTGGTAAATATGAGAGATTTTAAATTTTGTGTTGCTTTCCATCAAATGTCTTCTGAATGCGATACAATAAATATTAAAGATACTAATAATTAAAATTGTTTAAAATTTCCCCCTGTATTGGTTATAAGACAGAAGTTCAGCTGATTGTAATAACTAGCTACACATTTTATTTGTACCTCCTGTTACAGGTCTTCTGTAGCAAGACATCAGTGAACTGAAAGGGCAGCAGGTGAATGCTCTGTGACAAGGGCAAAGTTACATTTTATTCAGAGGAACAAAAGCCCCTCAACCCTGGCTGCAATACTTAGTGGACTGTTTAATTTTCCTTCCCATGTGGTTTCATTCTTCCTGGAACTGTTGAGTTTCATCAGTGTTTCTAAGGGAACCAATAAGCAAAGTGTTTATGTGTGTGCTGGACATGAAAATTTCACTACCCCTTTTTAGGGTTTTTTGTTTTTTTGGGGGGGTTTGTTGTTGTTGTTGAGTTCTGGTCCAATGTTTTTAGGAAAAAAAAAATAAGATAAATTTTTCTTTTTTAGGAAGAAAGACCTTGTAGATCTATTAGATTACCTGAAATCTGTTGTTGGCACTGTAAGAATCAGTTTGAAAATAATACAGAGCTCCCTTCTGACCTCTCTGTTTTGTTTGATTGGAGTCTGCAGGTGATGTTACACCACAATTTAAAATACAACAACAAAACCTGGATGTCTTCTGTTGGACTGAAAAGGGCTTTGGAAATTACTGTATGGGGCTGCATCATTTAAACTGCTGTCTCATTCACAGGGGGATGAATAGCCCAGGCTACATCTTCCACTCTTCCCCAAGGTTTGTCCATCTATCTCAAGACTATGCATTTTCCTCACAAGGGATTCACAAGTTGGATTCCTTTCAAAGTCTTTCAAAGCTCTTGCTCTCTGCTTGTCCCTTCCCAAGGGTGGCCTTACTCCCACACAGTAACTTGGTAGTTAGCACATTTGTCCAAAATATGTAGGAGACAAATGTAATTCCTTTTTTTAACAGGGTGGTACAAATCCACATCCAGTATCTTCTGGAAGAATAACCTAATAAGGCCTCACCTATAATGTCTGGGATATGACTTGTCTGTGGAAAATCCTGATTTAGACCACAAAAGAATTCAAGATCCACTGGTCAGTGAGAGAAAGCTTGAGGGAAAATGGTTTCTCTTGCAGCTCTGACCTGGGAAAGCAACACGGAATCCTAGTTTCAGGGCAAGACCACAACATTTACATTAATTCTGTTAATGAGTTATGAGGTTACACAACTAAATGCTGCTAGCAAAATGTCATGAGTTGTCAGGGATCAAGGTGCTGGCCCGTTTCAAGTTGGTCCAGACCAAGGAGGGGAAGACACAGAGATGGCTGTTTTGTTTTATTCTTGCTGTATAAATAGTAATTTGTCTGAACAATTGGAAAAGCTATATTCTACTATGGTTTTTCAATTTTCTTTTACACAGAATTCATTTTTTTCCCCTAAGAAATTGTGCTGGTATAGAAGAAGACAGCAGTACAACACTGGGAATATCTCTCAGGCCTCCTAACCATAGTCTTCCTCTGAAATCCTATAATCTGTCAGTCCCTTCTATTTTATCTAGCCTAGCATTGTCTACCCTGCTAGCTTCCTTTCTGTTCTTCTAATCAAAGCAGATCTTTTCAGCTTCTATCTATCTTCACTTTCCATTAGAGCTCTGAGCTTTATACTCCTTCCTCTATCTCCCACAGATTGTCCTCAGGCCACCTCACCTGGTTCCATTTACAGATGGTATCACTAAATACCACTCCTGAACTGACACCTTCTAGCTCTACTCCTCACACTTGACCTTTCACTGTCAGTCTGCTTTCTGTCACATCCTGCAGCTGCCAATTCAAATTCAAACTGGCAAACTCATGTTTATGCTTCAGAGCCCTGCAGCAGCTCCAGTGAAAGGTGATTTGAGTGGCAGATTACCTCTCCTGCATCCCTTCTCATGTTACACTTGCAGCCAGTTCTGCCTCAGCAGTGACAGCTTTTCTCTTTGCTCTGGAAGGATGTGCAAATTATGTAGCCAGAGCTCAGTTGTGCTACACACGGGGCAACTGGGAGTTGGGCAGAGTCAGGTTGGGAAAACTGTGTGACTGGAAAACCTTACTGGTTGTAGGGTCCCTTTGTGGATATCAAAGGCCTGTGCTAATGAGGAAATTATTTCACTGCAGGCACAACTGGGTTGGGGTTTTTTTTTTGTTTTTTAGGGTTTTTTGTGTTTTTTTTTTTATATTTAGTCTATATATATTTAATATATAGGCTTCTAATATTTAGAAGGGACCTAAACCAATCATCTAGCCCAACTACTTGGCCACTTCAGGGCTGACCACAGTTTAAAGAATGTTAAGGGCATTGTCCAAATGCTCCTTAAACCCTGCCAGGCTTGGGGCATCCACCACCTCTCCAGGAAGCATGTTCCTGTGTTTGATCAGCCCCCCAGTAAAGAAATGCCTCCTAATGTCTCCTGGTTTGAGCCATTCCCACATGTCTTCTCACTAGGTACCAGGGAAAAGAGCTCAGCACCTCCCTCTCCATGTCCTCTTGGGGAGCTCTACAGAGCCATGAGGTTGCCCCCTGGGAAGCTGTATAGAACCATGAGGTCACCCTTCAGCCTCCTTCTCTTCAAACTCGACAAACCCAGTCCTCAGCTGCCCCTCACAGGATGTGCCTTCAAGCCCTGCCACCAGCTTTTTTGCCTCTTCTGGCACCATCCAAGGACCTTCACATCCTTCTTAAGTGCTCTCCAGCCACTTCTCTCCCCATCTGTTCTTGTTCCTGGCATCACTCCATCACAGGGGCTGAATCCAACATCTCAACTTGCTAAATGTCTTCCCATTGACCACAGTCCAACGTTCCAATCTATCTAGATCCCTCCACAGGGCATCTTCTCTCTCCAGACGATCAACAGCACCTCCCAGGTTGGTATCATCAGCAAATTTTCTGAAGCCCATTGACCCTTCCAGACAGCTTAGAGTTTTATTTCTTGATCAGTGTGTTTGGTTAGTCCTTGTGAGGAAATGGTGGCAGTTCTAATACCACAGGCTGAGCTCCAGTGCAGGTAAAATCTATTTCATTGTGTCACAGTGTTTCCTTCTCTCTAATGTGACTATGCATGNACAGGCTGAGCTCCAGTGCAGGTAGTGGTGAGGAAGATTGCTGTGTGCTGCATTTCTGTCGCAGATACTGTATCACTGCGACGCGTACGTAAGGCCTTCCCGTGCCCTTCAACTGATCAAGCTATGACATATGGAACTGCTGAAATAATTATGAATTGTGGATACACATATAAAGATCCTCCAAAATTGACTATATTTCTGCAATGCCTAATGAAAACGTTTGTGTCAGCAAAGGCCATTGATTGCACTTGATAGTGTATTGTGCTACTGTTCCATCGGACTCGCAGGAAGCGGTTAGATTTGTAACAGAAAGGGACTGGAAATCTATTTCATTGTGTCACAGTGTTTCCTTCTCTCTAATGTGACTATGCATGTATTCTTTAAGGAGAAGTGTTGGCACCCACATTGGTTCTGAAGAATGTGGATTAAGTATAAAGAAAGCAATTGTTTAAGATTTCCTTGGTCAGTCAAAAGAAAAGCGAATCAGGTCGCTGTACCTCGACCAGTGAGTAACATTCCTTGCAATAATGCTTACAACTGGGTGGTCACCAGCCATCCCTGGCTACATAGTAAATCAAAACACTGATATCTCCTCTCTTTTTCCTGTAGCCCTAGAAGATATAAAGCTTAGGATGCAGTGCAGTGTAACAGTGACTTTGTTAAAGCCACTCCCGAATCGATGTCATGCAGTGATCACAACCAAACTTAAATTCTTTAACAATATGATTAAGGGAAATTTTCTGATGTGTCCCTTCTAGTTTTCTCACCTTCTTTATCTTCCCCAAGATCATTTATTCATTGCATCTCTGATTCTCAGAATTGGAAATTTTGAGTGTGGTTTTCTGTCTTGCTCTACTGCCGCTTCCCCTGAAGCCAGCTTGGCCTAGTCTTTATCCACTCGCTCTCTGGAGATCTAGTCATTCCCTTCTTCTAGGCGGGTGATCATATTAACATGCTCTATATGCAGGAGGCAGATTTTCCTCCTGGAGCAGTGTAATTAAAATCTAAGTTTAATTCCACATCTCTTCCCTTGGAATGGGTTTATTAGCTGTGGAAGATACAGGGGCTTAAAACAACACTTAAAATTACTGAAGGTTATCCAGATTTACTCCTTGTTCAAAGTAGGAAGATAAACCAATGCTGAGTTTGATTCAAACTTTACTTTCAGAAGACATTCTAAATACTTTTTCCCCTAGACCCAGGCAGGAATGCAGAGAGAACTGTTGCCTTTTCATGGCAAACTGGGCCGTGCTCTGTTTCAGTACGGACCGAGGGGAAAAGGTCTGTCTTCAGCTTCTCTTGGAGCAGTGGAAGGGCAAGTAGGGAAAACCAGGGGCAGGTAAGAGTGTACACAGTGACTGCACCAAAATGACCTTGTTAATTCCCTATTCCTTGTGCTATTGAGATGAACACCTGCTCATCCCAATAGTTAGCCTTCTGCTTTGGTATTTAGCTCTGGGAAACTTCTTGCCCTCAAAGCGTGGCATGGCCCCCTCTGGTCTGATGTAGGCATAGCTGGCAATTAGCTGCTGACTACATCGGTCTGGGGTGTCAGGATGGGAATGGCATGTGCCAGTTTCCATAGCACTTAACTCAGTGTTCAGTGACATTTAGGGCAACCCAGGACTTTTGAAAACAGCTAAGATGTGCTTCAAAAAGAATAAAGGAAATATCTCTTCTTAGTTATCTCCTCTTGACTACTGAAATGAGTCCTTTCTCTTACCCCTGATCTTTTTTCTCTTGGCTTTAGGGACTATCTGGGTTTCTCCATGTAGCACATGAATACTGACACTCAAAGTAAGAGTTTGGAAGTACCCAGTTGGGCTTAACAAGCTGTGCATGCAAGATGATGTGCAACAACTTCCAAGGGGATTTTTCTAGACCGTCCTTTATTGATGCCACAGTCCAGACAGCCCAACTTCTGAAGGTGCTTAGGCAAAAATTCCATGTCACTTAAAATATAGGCAGATGCTTAGTGTAATTTCTGGAAGCAGCTCTGATTGAGATCAAGATTCTGTTACCCTAATAGTTCAGGTGAAGTTTCTTTGTTCATGAGATTTATATTTGCCAGTTCCTTAGGATTCTAAAAGGACACTGAAATAGTTAGTGCAAGGACATGAAGCTCCACTTGGTGATACCTGTGACTAGGCAGTGCTCTCACTCCTTCCCTGCAGGAAACAATTACAGATGCTGCAATCTTTAAGTATGGAACAAAAATATCTGCAGGAACATTATATACTAATTTACATACAGTGAGAAAAAAAATAGGTGTTCTAAACCCAAAAAGTTTAAGAGCTAATTTGAAATGTAACTTATATAAATACAGTATTTCTACAACAAAAAAAAAAAAAAAGAAGAAGAAAAAAGGAAGGAAGCCGAGTAAAGGCAATTAAAAACCGGTATAAAATAAAGTTTGTATGTTTTTGAATTGAATATTTTGAGGGGTGGGATTTGTTTGGGTTTTTTTAATCTCAAAGTAATATATCTGAGCACCTCTTCAGAGATAGTATAAGAAGTTGAGTAGAATTTTAGGTTGGGTTTTTTTTTTCTTCTTTTCAATTTAACAAAAAACCTGGACTTTAGATTAGCAGGGACAGAGACCATCTAGGTGAAGTGCAAGTCTGTAGGCAAAGACTCTCATAAACCCTTTGGAAAATGTATTAATATACTTCTTGTAGTTCTACCCAGATATCAAAGTTTGGTTGAAATAACAAAACCTTTTTCACAAAAAAAAAACCCCACCCTTTATCTGTCATCTTAAAACTTGATCTGATTAAGCAAAACAGCCAGGACAAGTTTTATTTCTGGGTGAAAAATTAGTGATTCCACAGTCGCTCCTCCATGTGTTTGCAAGCATATTAGGCAAGACAGGACTTGCTTATTAGCACCAAATAAAAAGGTAACTGGTCCAGTTTCAGAAAATGTGACCAGTGTTTGACATTCATGTTGCAATAGAAGTAGACCATTAGTAGCATGGCCATACCATGCTTTATTTTCATCACTATTATAGTTGGCATGTAAGAAAAATACATCAATGTCTCTCAGAAACCCTGACAGCAGCTACTACCAGTGCCAGGCTTGTGGGAAAGGTCTGAGTGTATCAGGGGTGTGAAGCTACATTGGATTTGGGTTTCATTTGGATTAGGAAAACCAATAGGCAGAGTGGGGATATTCCCAAAAGAACCCTCTGCAGTGAACATTTTTAGTGGGACAAACCACAGCCAGGATGAAAGGACCCATCAGACTGTGTCTAAAAACTGCAGAAACAGAGGAAAAACATCCAGGGAATTTTCCAGAGCATTCGTGACTTAGTTGATAGAAATTCATAACCAGAAACATCCCAGAATTCAATCCCAAATGACCACATAAATGTGGGAAAACTGGTGTAAGTCTGATAGCATCTGTCTGGACACCTCCTTTCCCTCTGGCTGCGCTGTGATGGGGCCAGGGTTAATAAATGCTTTGTTTTACCCTCCTTCCAGTTGCAAATGAATGCAAGATCAATGGTACCATTACTGGCCTTTTTTTCTGTGCCTGTCTATTTCTGACAATGTGCACTGTGAGTGTAAGAGGATGATCCGACCTCTTCATTGTAGTGGGATGTGGCAATTAATTTTTTTATTGAAATTTCAATTAGCTTTTCTGTTCCTATAATGTTTTACCTAAATCCTCTTCTCAAATGCTTACTGAGGTTACCAGAAAAGATCATCTAAGCATGACTGTGTTAAAAGGTAGAGGTAAAGAAAACAAATTATTTCTATTGTGTGCAAAATTGAGGTCACTTTGGGTTAACTGAATCAGATTCCTTGAAGAGACGAAGATTTTCCACATCATGAAGAATCATTCAGAGAATTCTAATTGAATAAAAAAAAAAAAGACATCAGCCTCTTATAAAAAGTAAAAAAAAACAACAAAAAAAGATACCAAGATTAGTACAACTGAGCAAGGAAACCTGAAATGGATTTTACAGGCTGTTGCCTTTATGACCCTTGTAAAAGAAGAATTGCCAAGTGAAAAACAATAGGGAAAACCCTACAGATGACAACTTTGTATTAAGCTGCCTGGTGGACCAACTAAAGAACAAAGGAATTAGGTTTTACAGCTACATTGCTTAAGCATCTGAGATACTTGAATGCTGATAGAAATGTTAATAAAGAGAAAGCTTCTCTTGCACTTGACACCAAATTAAAAATAGCTGTTTACAGAAGCAATTTTAAATTTCATTTGGCAGTGACTACTATTGCTAAGGTTAAGGCGATTTTTTCTTGGAAAAACTGTTAAATTAGTTGCATTTGAGTTCCTAAAAAACACAGTAGTTTATTATTAATGAAAAGTTAAACCCCTGGTTTTCCAATCTTTAGCCTGCAGCATGCAGAACACATTTTGTACTAAGTGATGAAGTTACTTGGAGGAAATGTATATAACTTAAATATAGGCAATCTGAAGCTCATTAGTTATTGTATAAGTGTTAAACCAGCATTTCCATGTAAAAATCAGCTTTCCTCAATACCAGGAGCTGCATTCAAACACATATTTCAGCCTCCTCAGTTTTCTGTGAAAATTTATGTCATTTGCCAAGCTTGGTCTCTGGGATGTGAAGGCACTTAAGCAAGAGAAGTTCATAGATTGCATACTAGTAACTTCCATAACACAGCAAGTCCTTCTCACTGTCCTAGCTAAGAAGGCAATATGCCCATCTTCACAATAATACTAATAGTAATAACACCAATGTAGCTCACAGTGTGTTTAACTCCATCCAGGAAAGGAGGAGTTATGGCCTAATCCATATGGAAAGTCACCTTTTAAAAGATGTGACAGGAAGAAATTTGTGTAAGCTTATGGATTGGGTGGGTAACCTCTGATTTGTAGCAACACCAGAGACTGGCTGCAATTTACAGCTGGTACAAACACACTCAAGTCCTCTGTCACCGCACGGCACCCCGCCAGATGTGCTGGCAGGGATTTTGTACTTCCTGCATTTCCAGTCAGGGAAAACAGTGGGATGTATCAAATCCTTCCTCACATTTTGAGCCAAAATCCATTCTTCCAGCAGTGATGGACTTCCTTGACTTCTTATGTAGCCTATGGGGAGATGGCAGCTACCTCCCCTGTAATCAAAGCTGGTTGCCGTAGTAGCAGCACTTTGGTTTTGTGTGAAGGGAGTCAGATTCTGGTGTCGTCCCCAACTATTTTTTCTGTCTTGCAGAGCTTCTCTCTTACACTCACAGATGTGCAGTTGGCAGTTTGAGTCCAGTTTCACTCTTCTGCCAGTTTTAATCCCCTAAAAGAGAACAGCTCAGAGCGTATGGGTGTTACTGCTGTAGGTCCATCCATGAAGCAGAAGCTCTCCTGTCTTAGCCATCCAAAGCTTGTCTGTAAAGGTAAAGGAACATAAAGGACATTTCCTATGGGGACAGTGGATGAATGGTTTGTAGAAGGAGGGCTCAGATTGCTACCTGTTTACCCTACAATTATGCTTGTGCTCAATCTCTCTCATAGTTTTACTACAAAACTTTCAACCACTGAATTTCCTAACGTCTGACTGTTGCTATTCTCAGCATCTTAGGAGCACAGGTATTGAGTACACATTGGTTTAGGATGGCAGTTTTATCCCACTTTCCAGGAATGCAGCTGAACAGAGACTTTTCTCAAAACTGCAGAGGCAGATTTCACTTATAAATTAGTCTCATGGGATTTAAACACAACAAAACAGGCCACCACCCATCCAAGGGTTGGATAACATGCAAATGAATACATCAGTGAGGTTGATGGCCATTCACTCACCATCACCGAGAAGAGCCTGGC
>VXBZ01012581.1:306522-317975 GCA_013399135.1 Heliornis fulica | reverse complement strand
TGGGATGAGTTTGCAAGGCCGCGGGGGGCGGGGGGGGGACCCCGCTGCTGCCGCTGTGGGTGTGTGCTGGAGACCTGCTTTCATGTTAATTGACGCCGTTAATTGGTTACTGATTTAGTGCTGCGCCGCGGTACTAGCGGGAACCGCGGGATGCGCGAATGTTGGCTAAACCGGCGACACCCCCCCCCAACCCGGTGGGGCAACCCATAAACCTTGTCGGGGAGGGGGTCAGGGTGTGCAAGGCCACCCAGCCGTCCAGCTGTGCGGACAGGCACAGCCATCCATCCCTCCACCCCCCTGTGCGGGCAGGTGCCTGGGGAGGTGCTCAGCGCCCGCGCTGCCGGCCCCGGCTCCCAGCGTGTCCCTCTGCAGCGGCTGCCAGCTGTGCTCTAGCTGGGAAAGCTGGGGGGAGAGTGGGAATTATTATTTCTCATGGTGATCTCCTTCTCTTGCCCCTGCCACCCCACCCAAGCCCCCGACCTTCCCCACTGTTGCTAGATGCTGCCCCACGGTGCTGATGGCCATTCTCATTCCAATGGAGTCTGGGCAGAGAGGACCAAGGGTGCCGCTGCCACCCTGCTTGTGGCTTTGATGAGGGGGGTTACCCCTAAAGTCCCCCCTACCTCTTCCCAGTGGTCTTACAGCTGGGAGCTCTGGGGCTGTCTGCCCCTACCAGCTATCCCTGGGGCGGTGGGCACCATGCTGGGGGCAGGGTGGGGGTGAGATGTGTCACAGCACTGGCCGTGCTCTATGAGGCTGCTCTGGGGAGGGGTCGCACCCCCTGTAGCTCCCCAAAATCCCAGGGGGTACAAGTGGGGCCAGCAGTGTGCTGCCGCAGGGAAAGCAGTGGGGTCAGCCCGGGCCAGCACCACGGTGCAGCCCTGAGATGGGGGGGTGGCCGATGGCCTCCAGCACCCACACACCACGTGGCAGGCTGAGACAGGAGGGGTCAGGCACAGCCGAGATGATTTTGAGGGGGTTTTATTTCTTTTAAATGGCTCTTTTCCTTGGTGTCTCCTCCAGTGCACTATATATTAAAAAATATACACTCATATACCTGTATCTCAGCGTTTATATACGTCGTCACATATAAGATAATGGTTCTCCAGGCAGCTGTGGGGCAGCCACCACACCAAGGGGCGGCTGTATGGCCGGTGTGAGGGAGGACCACGTGTGCTGGGTCCGGGTGCCACCAGCTTAGTGTTCCCAAGCCCTTCTTTGAGAGGGCACGAGGTTGTCACAGCCCTCGGGGAGCTGTAACAGAAACGGAGGGGAACTGAAGTGAGCACCTGAGGGACTGGGTAATAAACCCCCTCGTCACTGGCTTTAAGTAAAATTCACACACTTCACCTTCCTACAATGCTGTGGTACGTAAGGAGGGTTTAGTGGCGGCCTGGGCAGTGTTTGAGGTTGGACTTGATGATCTCAAAGGCCTTTTCCAACCTGATGATTCTTTCACTCTGTAAACATGGCGTTTAATTGTAACTCGGCAAACCAGCGCTGCCGAGGGGGATGTGGACGGGACGGGAAACCGTTTTGCTCCCTTGTTTTCCGTGACGTGGTTCTAAACCTCTTCATCCACCACCCCACACTGTGGCTGGGTCCAGGATCTTGCTTTGGGGCTCCAAAGGGCACCCACATCCCTTAGAGGGGGGAATTCCACACACCCCCTAGTTCAGGTGTACAGTGGCTGCCAGTGCTGCAGCCCAGCGGCTCCTCCAACACAGTTTGGGCCACGGGCATCTGCCAGTAGGCACCTTCCAGTCCTGGCACAGGATGGCTGGTTGTTGAGCCCAGCTGGTGGTGGGGCTCGGGTCAAGCAAACAATGATTTGCCCTAAATGGCTGCCTTCATTTTCTTTAGGGTTTGGGGTTTTTGTGGGTTTTTTTTTTTGTTTTTTTGGTGGGGTTTTTTTTGTTGCATTTCTCAGTCCTGGAGTTTCTTTGAAGGTCAATGAGCATGACTACAGTGGGAACTGCCAGCTTGCTGGAAAACAACTAAAATGGCACAGTTTATTACAGCGTGGGGACAAACATCTGCAATGCCTGCTGGCAAGCCGAGCGTGCTCAGGCCCCTTGGGTCCATGCCAGCAGGGCAGGCGAGACGTGACCCCGGCCCATTGGTGGGTGAGCATGGGCCAGGTTTGGGGAGATCCCTAGCACCCTGCTATTTCACATACCACCCCTCCTCCACTGCGGTGCCCAGGTGATGGAGCCAACCTTTCCCACTGAGGTTCTGCTGGGCACTGTGGCCCTCAGCACAAGTCTTGGCAGGCGGCGTGGCGCGCCGCGTCTGTGCTGGTAACTGCTAGCCATGCTGTGGCATCATGGGGAGGTTTTTTTTTTGGGGCAACCTGGTTGTGAAACAGCCACCCACGGGACTCAGTGCCTCACACTTCAGCAAGAAGGCTGCTGGGTGCGTGGTTGCTATGAGTTTTTTAAGTTGTTGGGGTTTGGGTTTGGTTTTTTTTAAATAGCATTTGCTGCTAAACCACGGTGCTGATGGTGGCCCAGGGGCTGCTGCTGTGGAGCCGGGATGTTGGGTTATCTGGCACATGCCTGGTGAAGCCACTGGAGCTGCTTCCATCCATGCATCTTTGCTCCCAAGGAATGTGGTACTTTCCTGCCTCCAAGTCAGGGGCCAGGACCTGGCAGGAGGTGGAAAGAGGGGGTGGAGGGGTGTACTAACCATCCTGGGGTTTCGTCGGGTTGTTACACTTGGTGCTTCACGGACCTGAAATAATTCACACTCTGTTTGCTGTTGTCAGAGTAGTTGGGACAAGTAGTGGCCTCACTTGGAGAGCTTTGCTCTTAGACCCTCCTTAGGTGGTACAGACCGAGGAGAGGTGACAATGTGAATGTCACATCATAGTCCCCAAGGGGGGAATGGGGGAACAGATAGGACGGGTAGGATTGGTGCTGGCTGGCGTGGCCGACGTCCCGTTTGGGTGTAGGGTGGTGCAAGATTCTAGGGCCCAGAATCAGTTAAATGAATTAAAAATGATGAGTTTAAGTTTGGGGACGTGTTCCCACTAACACATTACAGTTGCTTTGCAGACAGCCTCTCTGGCAGGGCACAGAGAAAACATGATCACAGCCGAATAAGGGCCCATCACACCCCACCATTTGTGGTTTTTCCCTCCGCTGACCTCTGCGTTAGCCACTCACTGCTAATTCATGCGCTCTGAGCGGCAATTCATGCACATCATTAAAGAATCCCTCACATCAGTTCAGACCTACCTGGAATTTGCCAATAATAATAATTTAAAAAAAAAAAACCCCAAAACAACCCCAAAATCTGCTGGTGTAACTCCTGGCTGAGGAACCTGCTATCCTGGAGAGCTCTTCTTTCGCGTTGTACGGCCAAGCACAAAAAGCCGTGGGGAAGGAGGAGGGTGAAAACCCTCAGAGGGCTGAAGCGTAAAGGAAAACAGATGCTTTTTTCCAGTCCAATCCCTATGCAACAGGTTTTGTTTTTTTTCCTCCTTTTTTATTTTTTTTCCCCAGGACAGGACTTTTCCAAGAAAGCCCTGAGAGAGGAGTTGGTTTTTTTATTTTTTTATTTTTATTAATGAAAAACTGTGATTTTAGGAAACGGCATTCTGGATCCTATGTACATTTCTAGTATCACTTCCTGTATATTTTTAAGCTGAAATCCTCTTAGCATGCAAAGTAAATAGATTATGATATACCGAAGGATTAAGAATCACTGTCTGGTGTCAGATTAATCCCTCATATAGACCATCACTCGTACTGACAGGAATATGGCTGCAATTCAGCAAAAGAGCTGCCCGGCGAAGCACCGCACCGCAGCATCTTACGCAGAGCAAGCGCGCAATCGCCGCGGTCCGTCGTTGCGCCGTGGGTATTCCAGAAATTAAATTTAAACCTATAGGACATTAAAGGCACATTCCCCTCCAAGTGCCGGGAGAAGCGCAGCCATTACAGGCACGGCTGTGAGTGGGGAGGTGAGGCAGCAGCCTCCTGCCCTGTTTCAAAGCTCTTTTTATTAATTTTTCCCTGTTGAGCCTACAAATAAATCCCCATGTGTTGCTGTTGGTTCACTCCCTTCAAACTGCACAGCAAAAAAACCCCAAACAAGCCCAAACCAAAGGATTCTCCTTTGAATACGCTCACGGGAAGGCGCCGATTCAGGTGAAGCTGGAATCGACCGGGAGTTTTTTCCGGTGCAATGAAAATCGCAGAAATTCAGCCGGGTTCTGGCTCGTAGGGGAAAATGGCTGACGATGGCGAGCACAGAGCTTTCGTTTGGGCAAGCACAGAACTGCTGCTAATAAAATACTTGCAATTAATTGTGGTTTTGTTGCGGTGGGTTTGGGTTTTATGCTTTTTATTCAGTCGTTGTACATAGCTGTTCATCGTACAAAAGCCATGTCAAGTAGCTCCCCGGCTTTGGGCTGCAACCACCCAGTTCACCCCCACAGAAGATCGAGCTTGACCCATCTAAGTGGGTAAAGCACAAAACCCAGCAGCTCTAAGTGCCAAATGGTGGGAAGAAAAGCCCTGCGACGATGCTCGGCCCTCCCTTCGCCGTCACACACCGACGCCGAGGGCTGGAACAGGTCACTTTACCTTCTCAGTGCATTTTCTCTTCGTGGTTAGAGGCGGCAGATTAAAATCTGGACTCCAATGGAATGATGTTTAAGAGGCTCCACGTCTTTTTTTTTCAAGGGAAAATAATGGTTATTCAACTAAGATGATATATCTAGATATGAAAATTGAGAGCATTCTTCGAAAAATGCTGCCGACTGTGAAAGGCTGCTCTTTCACAGAGGTATCCTGAGTGAAGATTTTATCTGCTTGGTATCTCAATAGGACGGTTTTCAGAGCCTTAAGTGGAAATTCAAATCTGCTTCCAAGTGAAGATTGTTAAAGTATATAATACACAGAGAACTACAGGCTTTTCCCTGAGAAGTTTATGGATTCGCCCAACAACCACCACCCCACACCCCCTCCAAATTTTTCAGTGTCATGTTTGTGCAATGGGGATCCACTTTGGGCCTTTGAATGAGGTGACAAACACGTCCCCAAGTCGCCCACCATAAGCAAACCCAGGGCACTCTGTGCACGGACACGTCTGTGCTAAGCCAGAAATAATTTGGAGTTGGGTTTTTTCAGGTAGCACTTTTCATGAGCCTGGTGCTTCCTCTTCTGCTGGTTGGTGCTTGGATCCAGGGATGGCTGGCAGGTCTCTCACCACCTCAGTATGCTGTCCCCCTCTTTGCTCTGGCAGTGAAGGGGATCCCACGCTCAGTCACACCAGCCCGAAGTGAACGACTTTGAGGGACCCGCTGTCTCCGGTCTCCTGTGACAAGTGGGGGGAAGACAGGCATGATCAGGCAGGGACATTCAAGAGGAGTGGAAACCTTGCACGGTTATTGGAAACACCATCCCAACCCAGCAGAAAAAAAAGACAACTGCAGACCCTGCCCAGGTTTGGGCTGGGGACAGATGGAGGCTGCAACCCCAAAGTGGTGGAGAACACCTCACTGTGCAAGGTAAGCTGCTCCCCACCCCCCTTCCCTGACACTCTTGGGTGGAAACTGGGGGCTGCAGCTCTCTGTGGGCACAGGGTTAGGATGCAAGGGGCTGGGAGTCGAGGCTCCACCTGCTGTTGAGCCCCCCCACTTCCCTGGAAGCTGACTGGCAACACCAACGCTTCAGATGTTTGCTACCTTTCACACCAAAACATGCTGCCAACACCGCAAGGCTGCCTTGATACCTGCCAGGTTTTCAAAGTTACGGGGATGGGGTTGGGGGGGACAAGACAACATGTGGGGATGGCATTTTGCATTCCCCATCCATGACCTAAGCAGGGTGGAAACCCCAGCGCCCCGTGTTTGCAAAGGGTATGACGACAGGGCGAGCGCGCGCCACGAACGGAGGCTGTTTCATAACCCGGGCTAACGCGCCCGTAAAACACACGGAATACTTGGCCTTGGAAAGTTGCTGCTGTCTAGTGAGTCACTGCTTTCTTCTGAATTGGACAGGAGAAGCCAGGGCTCCACCATGCAAAGAAAAGAAATATCCTAGGAGTGGAGCTGGACTCAAAGGGGGACAGGTGTGCATTTGTCCAGCCTGGGAGGGAAGATGCTGGCTGTGATGTGAGGAGGGGGGTCCTGCCCCAGGGGGTGGCTGCCAGGGCTGTGTCAGACTGTGGGGGCACGACCAGGGCAGGCAGGACTCCTGGGAGTGACTGCCTGCTCCTGGACTTCAGGAAAGAGGTAGGGGGAAAAAAAAATCCTTTTCCTGACACTTGCAGCTTCCTAAGGCACCTTTACCAGAGCAGCAGCTCCATCTCATGGCATGTGCATCTCACCACAGAGATAGAGATCACCCTCCGAAACAGCATTCCCGTGTACAACCTCCCTCCCTCCCTCGGCGTGGAGGGAGCGGTAACAGAAGCTGCGTGGACACTCGAGTTTTGCTTCCAGCCGGGCTCTTCCCACGCAGGGAGATGATGGGAGGTGGCCCTGCCACAACACGACGCCCTGTTAACGCTAGGAAGACGGCGAGAAAGTGTCCCTGGTGTCCCCTCTGAACCCAGTGCTGGCATCCCAGACCCTGGTGGGGTTATTCCAGCGTGGAAACTCAAAGTCTGGCTCCAGTGCGGAGGCTGCTGCTTAGGGGGTTGGTTCTGTGGTCCCTTAGTGTCAGACCTCACGGGGTGGCTGCATGGACGTGCCTTGGGTTTGGGGTGGCTGTGAGCTTTCCATGGGCTCTCTTTGCTCTCAGAACGGTGTTTGTTGGAGGTTTTCTTCTTCCTGGGCAGCCAAGGAGTAACGCCTGGAGGAGCATCAGCTGCTGGAAGTAAGAGGTGGCTCTTTTTTTCCCTAGAGCTGGGCCAGCACATGATGTAGAGAGGGGTTTCTGCTGGTGCTTGGTCTGGGGAACAAAGGACCATCTGGGAAGGTGAATGCAGGATGGAGATTAAAAACAACCCACCACCACATCACCATGTTCGGTCATCTGGAGTTTGAGGCTGTTTGGGAAGGTCCCTGTTGTTCACGGCTCAGGGTCCCAAGCGCATCAGGTATCTGACCTGGCTTTTGAGGGTCGTGATTTGTGCCCCTGTCCAAGGAGATGTAGCAAGAACCCAGCTCTGCAGACGTACTGAGTTGCTTGTGGTTTAGAAATACCTTTTTAAACAAACAAACAAACAAACAAACAAAACAACCAACCAACCAACCCATTTGCAAACTTCTCTGGTCCCACTGCAACAGGCTCAGCAGTGTCGCGTGGGGAG
Source organism: Heliornis fulica (assembly GCA_013399135.1). Classification (NCBI taxonomy): domain Eukaryota; kingdom Metazoa; phylum Chordata; class Aves; order Gruiformes; family Heliornithidae; genus Heliornis; species Heliornis fulica. The sequence goes on along the minus strand of VXBZ01012581.1, from coordinate 310,709 downwards.
TCTGTGATGTGGCATCGAGCTTGTAGAGGTGCTGAACGTTCATCAAAGGCTGAAGAGTGATAATGACTGGATGCCTCTTCTGCCATCTGCATCTTTTCTGATGTTCCACCCCAGCAATAAAGGGAGCTGTAATAACGTGATGAGTTGATTTTCACAGCGCAGGACCAGGGCTGTCCAGGAACAGGGGAAGCCAGCGTTGCAGCGCTGCTGCCTATGGTAATGAGCAGCCAGTCATCCAGAGCAGGAAAACACGAATATCCTGACAGGAGAGCATCCGCTTGCGCCCTGGAGAGTTCAGATCGTGGGGCTTTGCATCGTAATGACGCGGTCCCGCTCCAGCAGGCGAAGGGAGGAGCGGTACGGGAAGGCACACCCTGTAATTGAAAAGCCACTAAGCCATCTGGGACCTGCAGGGATGGCAGGAGGGAGGCAGTGGTTTGCTCGGTCTGCCCAGGTCTGAGGTAGGACGGAGGATCCCTTTAGTCTCCTGGAGTGGGACATACAGAGTAACCTCTTCCTGGGTCCCTTCCAGGAGGCTATGCTTTTTCCCCTGGGGATTATTCTCAAGGGTATGATGAAAGTGGGAAGGGACCAGAGTGGGAGAGAGAGAGAGAGTGATAAATGCAGGAGGTATTACTTCAAACACCTGTTCTTTCAGGCAGAGACTGCCCAACCCCAGGCCACGGGGATGGCTCGTGGAAGAACGTGCCTGCTGTTCGGATCTACAGGTACTGCTCCCTTTCCCTGGAAACACCTTGCTTGCCTTGGCTGGCATCACACAAAACCTGTCTGGCTGATGGGCAGTTCGCTGGGTCATAATGCATTAAAGCAACCATTTGGTGGCCACAGGGCACCACTGGCTTCAGTGTCTCAAGCGACCATAAAAGAGACCTGTCTCCAGCCCAGAAAGGATAACTCTGGCCAGGAGGGACCTCTGGAGATCACCCTGTGAGAGTAGGCTGGGTCTTCAGCAGCACGGCCCTCGATGCTGCCCCAATCCCTCTGGGATTGGTTCAGCCTTGAGGAGACTGAGGGGAGACCTTATGGTGGTCTGTGGCTTCCTGATGAGGGGAGTGAAAGGGCAGGTGCCAATCTCCTCTATTTGGTGACCAGTGATAGAGCCCAAAGGAACAGCATGAAGCTGAGACAGGGGAGGTTCAGGTTGGATGTTATGAAAAGGTTCTTTGCTGTGGTCAGGCACTGGAACAGGCTCCCCAGGGAAGGGGTCACAGCACTGAGCTGGATGGAGGTCAAGAAGTGTCTGGAGGATGCCCGCAGTCCCATGCTCTGACTTGGCTAGTCCTGTGTGGAGCCAGGAGTTGGACTTGATGATCCTTATGGGTCCCTTCCAGCCCAGGAGATTCTAGGATTCTATGAACTACCTAAGCCATCCCTACCTTCTTCCCCAGCGATGGGATCCTCTGGCCAGTGCTGGTCCCAAGCCACCTGTCCTACCTGGGAGCTGAGACAACCATAGCAGAACTCACCCATCATCACCCATAAGGCCACCAAGGGGCTGCAGCGGGGTCAACATGCCCTGTGCTAGCACAAAGCCACCAGTACTGCAGGGGTGGGGCAACGGGCAGCCCCTGTGGTGGCCCGGTCTTGCCTCTGAGCCACCTCTCACGTGCTGTAGGGCTCTGTCTCCTCCAGACAAGAAGTCTGGTTCAACTGCTCGAGCGTCGTTTGGCTGTGTGACAGCCAACTGCCCTGGCAGGTGACTGGGAACTTTTTGTTGCACGAACTTTACAGTTTCAGGGAGGAGAAGCTTCCTCATAGCTGAGAGCAGCAGCAAGCAAAGCTGATGATGCACCTACAATGACAGGGTCCGTGCCAGATATGTCCACAACTGAGGCCTCTGCGGCCATTCGTGCTGGGGATCGCTTCTGGCTCCGGCCTTCTGCCAAGGATCCGTCGATGCCGGGCACAGCGTCCTCTGTCTCACAGACGCAGAGATCCTCCCGTGGAATCGACTGTGCAAGAAGGGCTGGGCTTTGGGTGTGCTCCCCTTGCCTGGCACCGAGCCCGGTATTGTGAGGGCTCCCTCTGAAGCAACGTGCAGGAAGCAGTGGTGGAGGGACGCCAGCCTGGAGTGGGGGGGTGGTGCAGGAGGGTGGAAGCAGGACCTCAGGGACCAGCTGGCCATCAAACGCCGCAGTGATACAGTCGGGCTGGTGGTGGTGTCTGGGTGTAGAGCTGGTGGTGGGCTATGGGTTGGGTTTGGAATGGGTCAAACAAAAGCCAGAGGTCCATCCAGTTAGAGAGGAGCTGCTCTGATTTGCTGGGTGCCGGTCCCTGCATCGGGAACCAATTGCTGCACGACTTCCAGACTCCCACACGGCATCAAACATCCAGGTGGAATGGCGCTGGAAAAGCATTCCCAGAAGTGCAAAGTTAGCGTTGTGTGGATGGCTCTTCCAGCCCCAAAACCCTGGGGTGTGCAGAAGAACCCCCCCCTTACCCAGCAAGTTGTTTCCCTCTGCAGCCTAAGTGCTGGTCACGTTTCCCTTCCCTGGGTCCTGCCTGCAGCGGGGCAGCTCAGCAGGAGTGGGTTGCCCCATCGCCCTCTGCCAAGCGTGGTGGAACAAGGACACCTTCACCGGCCTTGCAGACGACACGCTTCAACCCAGCAGCTTTTAGTAAAGGTGACCGCTGACTTGCAGTAGCTTTATGGGACCCAAGGAGGTGTCCACAAGGATGTGCTGGCAGAGTTTTGGTCTTCATATCGCTCCCATCAGAATTTGTGTTGTGGATCTTACTGTGATAGTCCAAAGCTTTCACATGAACTTCTCAGTTTACAGATTCAGCCACTTATATGGGGGTGAGGAGCATCCAACAGCTGAGGGACGGAGCAGTGAACTGCCTGATAACCCACCTCCAAACCCAGGAATCCCACCGCTGTCCCCAGTCCATCACCGCTGCTGTGTTTCACTTTACTCCACAAGCCAAGGCCACCAAAAGGCCACCATGGGCATCCTCTGAGTACGGGGACTTCCCGCCAGCGCAACCCCCAGCACGGTGAGCTCTGTCACCAGCTCCCCAGCATTTCCTCAGCCTCCACCCAGGGAAGAGGCGCAGGGACCCACGGGAGGCTGCAAGGTGGGGCTGGCGTGTGTTGTTCTCCAGTGCTTCGGGACTGGTAGAACAGCTCTTAGAGCACGATTTTACTTGGCACAGGCTGGTTTTGTAATGAAAGAAATAAATAAGTGCCATCCTGCTCTGCTGGGAGGTTGAGGGCTGCTTTTCTTTTTTCTTTTTTTTGAAATGATCTGTTTGTACTGAGGCCTCAAAAATAAAAGTTTCAACCAGAACTGTAATTGGGAGGAGACTAAAATACAAGGTACTCTTGTGCCTTCATCCATGCTGTTGTGAATATTTTATTTTATTTTATTTTATTTTATTTTATTTTATTTTATTTTATTTTATTTTATTTTATTTTATTTTATTTTATTTTAAAAATTTAATTTAATTTGATTTTTTTTATTCCTCCGAAGCAGAACTGAAGGCGTGTGTTGGCACTGCACGCTGCTGACTCATCAGCTTACATATGTGTGCTACAGACACCCCCACCAACACCCTCCCAGCTGGGGCACCGAGTCAGGCTGGGAGGCCACATTCCCAGGGGAGAGAGAAGGTGGCAGAAGGATCTGGGGGATGGGGTTGGGTAGAGGGAGGGAGAGTCCACCTTTTTTGGCAGCACCTCCTCTCTACTGCGGTCTTGCCCTTGAAAGCACCAGTACGAGCTCCAGCTAACTGGTGTGATCTCAGCGTGGAGGGAGGACAAGAAGTCCTCTCTTAGGACCCAGCCAAAAGGTGCTGGAGAAGGTTAACAATCATTTTTTGACTGTTACATGCTGCGCTCAACTCAAAGCGGCCAACGGAGCCCAGCTCTCGCGGCGCGGTGTCGGCGCATTTCTCCCGATCTTGGGGAGAGCCCTGCAGGCAGACAGCTTGCAGGGACAGGCTCGGGGAGTTGCAGGAAGCTGCAAAATAGGGTAAATAACAATAAGCAGAAATAAAAACAAAAAATCAGAAATGTGTTACCTGCTCCGTAGGAACCGCTCTCAGATTTCCTTCGAAAACAAAACGGAAAGGAAAGGAAAGGAAAGGAAAGGAAAGGAAAGGAAAGGAAAGGAAAGGAAAGGAAAGGAAAGGAAAGGAAAGGAAAGGAAAGGAAAGGAAAGGAA
>VXBZ01012581.1:167721-303779 GCA_013399135.1 Heliornis fulica | reverse complement strand
AGAATGAGAACGCCAACGAGTTTGCGCGGTACCCAATTTGTTCACTGCCGCAGTGTGAAACCTCCCTCAGCTTTGATAATACAAATAATACATTCCAGGCATAAAAAGAGCTTTATTACTGATGAGGATATAAATAATTAAAGAAAAAGCTCAGATTTTCCCCGTGCCTTTGTCTTCACGCTACCAGTTGGATGATAGCTATGCAAGCAGCTGGGCATCTGCAAAGCAACTAAAAGCAACTCTCCTCATCAGCTTTCCTGAGGCATTTTTAAGCTGCAGTAATGCAACTCTCTCCATCACACTAAGCTTTATTGGTTTAGCAAAAGAAACTAAGAAACTTCATCGGAGACCAGATTATGGTGGTTGAAAAAAAATGGAGGGATTCTTCTGCTCTTCAGCCCCATTATCTCTTCCACAGTGTCTTGATCAGCTGTCTTACGCGCAGCCTCGGATTCTGCCGAGACCTGCAAATTGCTTTTTTGGCTGCCAAATTGCCAAAACCCTTCTATTTTTATGTTTTAAAAGAGCTTAAACCCTTCCATCCTCTTTGGATGTGTCTTAAAAACTGACCAGTACTGGGAGGATTTCATGTATATCCGAAGGCTTAGAAGATGTTACTTCTCCCGAGCTTCTAGTTTTACAGTCAACAGACATGAAAAGCCCAGCGGGGATAAAAGGAACTTAACCAGTTCTGTCTAATGCATATAAATCTACCTAAGAGCTCAAGGCACTGGAAGTACTCAATGCTCTACATTTATCTGAGTCTAAGATACAGAAATGGCTCTTCAGCCCACATGCCACATGTCCCACTTTGATGCCAAGTTAATATCAATTAAGAGACTGAGATGAATAAACAAGGTCAGTCTGGGCTGGGCCAAGTTGAATCAATGTAAAATAATTGTCAGTATTTTCTGTCAGCGACACTGGTTTATCTTGGCTCGGGATTCCCAGCGCCGTAGATTATAAAATGTTTTTGGCGGAACAGTTGGCAGCCATTTTATTGATTTTTCATTGTTTTGTGAATGCTGGAAAAATTTCCATTAGGTATACACATTGCTCATGTGATGGAGCCAAATTGCTTTTTCAAACTTTCCTTCCTTCAAGTGAGCTAACGTGGTAACACATTAGCAATCTAATTTTATCAAGAGGACCTCTGTCAGGACTTGAGAGACCATGGACCGCACCTTGATGCCTCTTGAGTACTTCTGGCCTAAGAAGAGTTAATTTTGGGGTGGGTTTTTTTTTTTCAAGGTGCTGTATGCATATTGACTAATGAATTTGCCCAACACCTCTCTAACATTCTGTGATTCTGTGATATTATCTCGGTTTCACAGACACAGAAATTTGCCAGCCGCGAAGCTCCTGTTGCCTTCACCGGGGCTGAGCAACGGAGAAGAATGAGAAGAGAGGCTGCAGCAACCGGGCCGGATTAGCGCTGCTGAGCTGCTGGATCCTACCTCCACGATGAATTTCCCACTCGTTGCCACATCCCCCCAGCACGCCTCTTAATAGAGTTACTTTGGAACTGAAAATTGCTAGGACAGATAGAGCAGCTTGTAGGATTACGTGTGGCCCCACGGCAGACGGTACTTCTCAGCCTATATTCCTGTTATTTTAAGACCAGCTTTGCTTCCTGGTTAAAGAGAACTTTAAGGAAAGGGGGAAAAAATAATAAAAAGATGGTGGATGAACAAACAGAAGTGCTGTAACAGTGATGAATGCTTATTTTGTTCAACTGCCTGAAACAATGGAATAGGAGATCCCCCTAACCACTTTTTTTTTACATGACATACAAAAGGAGGTGCAGGGAGCGGGGGAAGCTTTAAGTCTCTCTCTTTACACTGATTTAATAACCGATGTACACAGGTAGGAAAGTCTGACATGCAGTTTTCTCTCAGTTCTTCCTGAGGTTTGATCAGTGATGCTACAGATTCAGAATGTGCAAACACGCTTCTGAGCTTAAATAAAAACCTGGTAGAGTAGTAGAAATATGGATATTTTTTGGTACATAACCACCAGCAAAGTTTTATGATAAAAATCACTGTGATCATACATACTTTTGCTTTCTATCCTAATCACTGCTATTAAAACAAGATATCCTAATTAAAATAGGAGTAGTTCTGGTTTGGGGGATGGGGACAAGGTAGATAGATGGATAATAAGCTAAAAATAACCCACCCAGCCTATAGCTTCACACACCCCCTGACACTGCCAACAAATGCAAGGTATCCAAATCCCTTTGCATCACGTGAGGGAACAGAAGGACACGCTGATGGGGAAGAACCCCATACCACAGTTCCCGGTACCGACAGCAGAGGAGTGAGTTCAGGCAGAGCTCTGCACCGACTCTGATGTGCAGGACCATGACACAGTCACAGGCACTCACTAGTTGACTCATCCAGAAATAAACTGTCCCACAGAGTGTCAATCAGTTCCGTTAATGGGTTGCCGAGAAGAGCAGTACATTACCTTGGTCCTCTGACCAAGTGCCCCTGCATTCTGAAAATATATTTCTATTTACACAGGCAGCAAAAGGGTCATGCTGATTAAAAAGTTTCCATGAATAGATAACAAGAATAATGACAGCAGACTAGAATTGCTAGGCTGTAATGTATTTGACACTTGGAGGGACACAGTGGCAATGAACAACGGCAAACATAAGCCAGAAATAAGAGCTTTGTCTTGAAAAATTATGCACTGGATAATATCATCATTGGTGGTATTGACCTTTCCCTTCATGCTAGAGTGAGAAAAACAACAAACTATGCAGCAAGTAAAATGCCTCTGCCTGGAGCACTGTCCTGAACTCTTTATTGCTCAGAACTTTGTGAGTGTGCACACGGTTTGGAAAGTCAACTACAGTTCTCCACTGACAGAAACACTACTGCTACTTCCATGACATGTCACAGAGATCAGCTGATTTCCTCTGTCTGTAAAACAGGCTTTAGTCTCAAATTAAATGCCCTGCTTTCTGAATGTTAAGGCAAGAAGAGAAACCAACTACTGCCTAGAATAAATTCTCAGAGAAATAAACCTGTGAGACTATTTCAATAATGTTGATTTTGGTTCCAGCCTTTTCTGTCCCTTTTCTGTCCCTTTTCTGTCCCTATCTCCATCCCAAGCTATGGCTTTCCTTGTTAGGCAGAGTAGCAAAGGAGATGATAATGTGAAGAGTTAATTGAAGTGATTTGTTAATCATGCAGCCTGAAAACTAGGCTTCTGTTACACATATGCAGATGTGAGGCTCCCTGAAGGGCATCGCTAACGAGGTTTATCAAGGTAAGCAGAAACGTCTTCTGCTAGTCTCCACAGGGCTTCTGGCTTCTGGCTAGGTGTAAGTCACACCTCACTGGCTAGGTGTAAGATACACCTTAGTTATGTTCTGTCAAAGCTGAAATACAGGAAAGAAAGAAGTCCAGGGATGAGCTGGAGATGAGCTTCCAGAAACCTGTGCAAGATCTAAACTTGGGACACCATCTGGGTCTGACAGGGGTGGTAGCATTAGAAACATAATCACCCAGGTCAGTTGATTTCATGGGTTTGGTGTGATTATAGATGTACAGAGATGTAAAGCCCAGGTAGACACCACAGGCTTGGGGAACGAAGAGAGAACAACCATTGAGTACTCTTGCTGAACACCTCCAAAGTCCCACCATGGTGTCCTACAGACATCAGGGGAACTACTGCTACCATGGGGATAGCAGAGCTTGGGAGTACTGTCAAGGACACGTTACTTCATGTGGGCCAAGTGCACATGAGCAGTGCTACTGGCTTGGTGTGACCTGCAGTTTACAGAGAAGGTTGTTGGGTTTATAATGCTAGACTAAGGACCCTGAATACGGAGGCTTCACTTGTGATGAACAGGTGGATTTTAGGTAGGAAGGGAGCTCTGGAGGTCCTGCAGCTCAGATTCAACTCTTAAGGTAGATACAGCTTCAAGGTTGCTTTGGCTCAGGTCTGTGACCTCGCAGGGACTTGTGATGACTAGTGGAAGACAAGAACCACTGACAGGGGCAAACATCCTGGAGGTCAGAAAGAGAGCAGCAGTGCATTCCCTCACGTTAAACTTGGAGTGATCCTCAGGAGTCCAGGTCTGAGCCGACTCTTGTCACATCACCAGAAAGGACGGTATTTTCTCTAAGAAGACGTGGTCAACTGACATGCAGGGGTACGAAACAAACAAAAGCTATGGACCAACCTCAGTCCCCAGACTACAAATTAAATCCTCAGACAACTTCTCATGGGTTTAAGTGATGCTGAGGAAGCAAAAGAGCAAGTTGCCTACAGTAACACTTAGAAAGCATGGCTGAAGCAACTCGGCCAAGACAGGAGGCTGCTCTGTGTGCAGGGTTAGGAAATGCAGGGGAATAGTAGTAAACCTATAGTGCAAAACCAGAATTTTCTTTTTTTTTTTTTTTTCTTGGGGGGAAAGACTTCAGAAGTAAGTAGGAAATGTTTCAGGACGTACACTTATTTCACTGGTGAGCAGAATACATAAACACTAGTGTTAAACAGCATGAGAAACAGAGAAAGTCAATAATAAAACAAAAAAAAGACTAAGATAATGAACAATGATGGGACTTTACAGGAGGGAGAATGTGTCCTGATTATTGATTTTGAAACTGCAGGTAGTGGTTGGAGGCTGGGAAGGAGTGGTCAGTGGAAATGTCAGATATGAATTTGTGATGTGGGAAATGGGTTAGAATAATAATGTTGCTGTGCACTTACTAAGATGCTCGTCTGCAAGCTCTACACAGCTGTGATCTCATACACTTCACCGTGTTTTAGTGAGGTGGTGGCGTCGCCGTCTCTCAAGTGAATTCACTGAGGCAGCAGAAAGCAAAGACGTCTTAATTTTGGGGTCACAGTTTGGATCAATTCAAAGACATTTCTTCAAGTGCTGCATAACCATCTACCCATTACAAACTATGTCCTCTGCCTAAATCTTGGATTAGACAGACACATCTATAGAATTAGAATAGAATAGAATAGAATAGAACAGAACTTTACTGTTTCAGTTGGAAGTGACCTACAATGATCACCTACAATGACCACCTAGTCCAACTGCTGGATCAATTCAGGGCTACCAAAAGTTAAATTATGTTATTAATGGCATTGCTCAAATGCCTCTTGACAAGCTTGAGGCATCAACCACCTCCCCAGGAAGCTTGTTCCAGTGTTTTATCACCCTCTTGGTAAAGAAATGCTTCCTCATCACAGGATCACAGAATCACAAGGTTGGAAAAGACCATTAAGATCATCGAGACCAACCGTCCCTGTCCTCTCCTAAACCACATCCCTGAGCACCTCATCTACCTGTCTGCTAAATACACCCAGGGGTGGGGACTCAACCCCCTCCCTGGGCAGCCTGTGCCACATACCAACAGCTCTTTCAGTGAAGAATTTCTTCCCCACATCCAATCTGAACCTGCCCTGGTGCAGCTTGAGGCCATTCTCCCTTGTCATGTCCAGCCTAAACCTTCCCTGGCACAGCTTCGAACCATTCCCATGGATCTTATCACTGGACACAAGGAGAAGAGCTCAGTACCTCCCTCTCCACATCCCACCCTCCAATACCTGCAGTGAGGTGACCCCTCAGCCACTTCTCCAAACTAGACAAACCTTAGCTGCACCTCACAAGACATGCCTTGAAGTCCTTTTAGCAGCTTTGTTGCCCTCCCCTGGATGCATCCAAGGACCTTCACATCCTCCTTAAATGGTGGGGTCCAAAAGGTCCCATAGCACTGGAGGTGAGGCTGAGTGCAGCGGGATAATTAATCGCCTACAACGTGGACAATCAAATTAACGTGTTTGATGCGCCCCAGGATGAGGTTCACCCTCATGGCTGGCTCATACTGAGCCTGCTGCCCACCAGCACCCCCAGACCTGTCAACACAAGGCTGCTCTACAGGCTCCTAAAACCCAAACCCTTCCTTTGTTCAGCTGAAGAAGTCTGGTGCCGACTTGGCAGCAGATGCATTATAGACTCCAAACTCCGAGCAACCGGAGGCAAAGCACGAGCCACAGACACAAGCTTGTCTCTTGGGTTTTTAAAGCAGAGAGAAGAGGTCTCAGCAGGTGACCTTCCTGTCGCTGGGAGTGCCCTTAAAACTCAGATCTCTGTGGGCAGGCTTCCAAGCAGCTGTGGGCAGTCAGGGGAGCCGTGAGAAGTTTTCTGTCACAGCTCCACAAGAGGCAACCAAAACCCCATGGCTCTCCTGGGAGAGGTCATCTGCAAGCACGGGGTGTTAGCGGGCGGAGGAGCTGGTCGCGTGGGTGGGGGAGCTTGCTTTATACTCACCAACCTGGCAAGAGGCAAACAAAAGCCTTGGGAAATCCCAGCAGTTTGTGCAGCTCTGGTGATTGCAAGAAGCCCCCCTGTGAGGGTCAGCAACTTTTGGTGACCCACCTGGGCAGATGCAGGCGAACGCGGGTCGAGCCGGGGAGCCCAGGAGGAGGACTGAAGTTGAACTCTGCAATCTGTCCCCCAAGGTGCCTGAGGAAGGCGGGTGCAGGACTGCCAGAGATGTGTGAGTCATAGCAACCTCCAAAAGGGAAAGGGCGAGCTGAAGGGAGCGTGTTTGTGCCTTCGGATCCGAGGCATGTTGGGATTAGTCTCCTCTCTAGCGCTCTGTTAAAGGAGCTGCTTCTACTGGAGCACTTGGAAAACCCTCTGCAGTCAACTGTCTCCAGCACATTCTTACTGTCTTATCTGCCCACGTCAATATGGTGTTAGCTCCACCCTGATGTTCAAAACAGAGTAACTGGGCCCTGTGTTGAGTTTTTAAACGCAGACCCCCTCTACAAATCCATTATATATCTCCAAAAGTTGTAGACAGTGTTCTACATTGTAAAAGTTGTAAGCTACGTATAAAATGAATATTTCACTAGTGGTGGACAGCTGGTACTCCTGGTGAGACCACACCTGGAATATTGTGTCCAGTTCTGGGTCCCTCAGCTCCAGAAGGACATAGAACTCCTTGAAAGAGTCCAGCGCAGGGACACCAAGATGATGAAGGGAGTGGAACACCTTCCTTGTGAGGACAGGCTGAGGGAGTTGGGGCTCTTTAGCCTGCAGAAGAGGTGACTGAGGGGTGACCTCATTAATGTTTATAACTATGTAAAGGGTGAGTGTCAGGAGGATGGAGCCAGGCTCTTCTCAGGGATGACCAGTGATAGGACAAGGGGCAACGGGTCCAAGCTGGAGTTTGGAAGGTCTCATGTAAACTTCAGGAAAAACTATCTCCCTGTGAGGGTGATGGAGCCCTGGGACAGGCTGCCCAGAGAGGTTGTGGAGTCTCCTTCTTGGGAGACATTCAAGACCAATCTGGACACGTTCCTGTGTGATTTAATTTAGGTGATTCTGCTCTGGCAGGGGGGGTTGGACTAGATGATCTTTCAAGGTCTCTTCCAACTGCTCATGTTCTGTGATTCTGTGGTGCAATGGGTATTATAACTAATACCGCAAAAGTTCAATCTCTTCATGTGAGGCAAGACAGAAAACTAGGAAAGGTACAGATTTCCAGAAGAAGAAACCAACGTGTTTCCTGCCAACGTGAAGCGTGTTCAGCACAGTTACACAGAAATGGTTGGGATGATTTTTCAACGCAGAAGTTCAGCTTTGCACTCACACTAGATTTACTAAAAATGTTCCTACACACACTAGGCATAGAAAATAAAAGTAAGTGCATCTATATACTCACTGTGAACAAATAATTGCTTCTTTTCTAGCATGAATGCATGAAGAAAAATAAGAGAAATGCTTTTTTAATCTTTGCAGAAGAGCTGCTTCATTCGAATTTCCCACCTGTTGCTGGTTAATTACCAATAAAAGCATTGAGAACCACACCCCATCACTCATCAGATCTGTTGTTTCTCTCATACTAGTTAAGTTCCAGGTTTTAATCAACTTTGGAAGAAGGGTGGTCTCAAAAGATCGTCCCAGGGATTTTGAGCCCACGCCAGGGATTTGCTTACAGAAATGTGTAAACTGTCCACGTTTCTGGAGATTGCTTCATGTCCATGCCATGGCTTCCTGGTTTGTTTTAGTTCCTGCTTAGTGACTTAACCTTTCATTGTGTTTATAGTCACAATGCAGATGACAACAGAGGTTGTCAGGAAAGTTCAGAATACAAAACACACATTTCAAACATATTTTAGTTAATTGTCCCCACCCCCATCCCCCTTCCATTTTCTGTTATGGAAATACAGGGTTTTCCTTGGCCTCACAAAACATCTTTGATTGACAGACACATAAACTACCCGTGTGCCCCTTCTGGCCCTGCTCACCTGTGGGAGAAGCTTTGCAACGGTGGTTTGACGGCTGGATCGGGAGCAGGTGGGTCACGTGCTCCTCTGTGTTCTGGTTGTTGGTCCATGAAAGCCTCATGAGATTGGTCTCCTTCATCTGACAGCCCCAAATGTCCTGTCAAGATGAACCAAGCAATGACATGAAGCTTAGTTAATTTAAAGGTAGCAATCAAATGGCCAACTGTTTGCCTCAGATGTCAGTAAGGACATGGGTGTCCTCTCTTCCAGTGGATCAAAACGAATGGAAAACCAGATGCTTTGGTAGCTTTCATCTTCATCTTCTGCCCCTGAAAAGAAGGCCAGGTATCTGAAGACCAGCAACAACAACAATATGTCCAAGTATATTTGGAAGGGAAGAAGCAAATGTGTGTTGGCTTTAGCTAGTGAGGAGGAAATGTTTTCTCTGAATCGTCAACTACAGAAGGTGTAGCTGGCTGCCAAAGGCTGCTGCGTGTGCTTCACTGTTGCCATACAGATCCAAGTCTCATCAGCAGGACTGCTCCCCCACAAGGATATGTGTAACCCCTTCCTTTAAAACCAAAGGCTTTGCTTATCTTTGTTTCAAAATATTTGGGTTCACGATCAAGACTTGAAGTCTTCGTGCAGGTGAAAGAGGGGCTTCTGATTCCCCAGTTTCAGTCTGAGCCCTTTGGGGGAAGGAAATTGTTTCAGAACACCCAAACCACTTAAACGTTTTGAGGAGAAATTGCATATTCTGGGTGTGAGACTCAAAATAAATAAATAAATAATTTAATCAAACGCCAGGCTAGCAGTGTTTGGATTAAGGGAAAAAAAAAAAATCCTGTTACAGATAAAGACTTTAAAAGATTTTTCTCAAAATCGTAAGACCCTTTTGCCTTTTTTGGTTTTTTTTTTTTCTTTTATAATCCTGTTTTTCTCCCCTTGTTCTTTGCCTTCCCAGATCCTGTATAAGCTAATCTGCACGATACCCATGGCAACACCGTGGGCAGTGTGAAGAATATAATGCGTTTCCATACTGCTAGTTTACATTTTGGCCAGAGACCCAGAATGCTCACTGGCTTAGGAGAGCAAATCTACTTGTAAGTGTCTCTGAAATCTCCAAGTCCTAAAAAGCTAACGCTGTAAGATTACTGTGGACTATTCCTCCTCTTCATGCTACCTAAATGTTATTAGCATCTCCGTCTCGGAAGAGGGCGAAGCGTGGCAACCAATTTGGCTTTCTCAGGTAACTGATATTCTCCACCTGTGTTGCCGCTTCCCACATGTGGAGAATCACAGAAAACGACTAACTTGGTCAGGGCCAAGACACCTCCAAGCTCACCATGTTGCAATGAATAAGGGAGATAAACTGGCCCTGGTACAACTTCAATTTTACCTCGAATAAAAAAAAATCAGAGAATCACAGAACATCAGGAGTTGGAAGGGACCTCGAAAGATCGTCTAGTCCAATCCCCCTGCCAGAGCAGGATCACCTTGATTAAATCACACAGGAACGTGTCCAGATTGGTCTTGAATGTCTCCAGAGAAGAAGACTCCACAACCTCTCTGGGCAGCCTGTCCCAGGGCTCCGTCACCCTCACAGGGAAATAGTTTTTCCTCAAGTTCACATGGGACCTTCCGTACTCCAGCTTGGACCCATTGCCCCTTGTCCTATTGCTGGCCAGCACTGATAAGAGCCTGTCTCCATCCTCCTGACACTCACCCTTTACATATTTATAAACAGGAATGAGTTCCCCCCTCAGTCTCCTCTTCTCCAAGCTAAAGATCCCCAGCTCCCTCAGCCTGTCCCCATAAGGAAGATGTTTCACTCCATCATCTTGGTGGCCCTGTGCTGGACTCTTTCAAGCAGTTCTATGTCCTTCTGGAACTGAGGGACCCAGAACTGGACACTATATTCCAGATGTGGTCTCACCAGGGCGGAGTAGAGGAGGAGAAGGACCTCTCTTGACCTACTAACCCCTCCCATTTTAATACACCCCAGGGTGCCATTAGCCTTCCTGACCAAGAGGTCACGTTGCTGACTCATTATCATCCTACTGTCCACCAGGACTCCCAGATCTCTGCGACCTATGCTGCTCTCCAACTGGCCAGTCTCCAACCTAAACTGGTATCTGGGGTTGTTCTTTCCAGAGAGAAAAAAAGAGCTGGGGGATAAAAGGGTCTATGGGCAATGCTCTATGTCTAGGAAACCTAAATCAAGGGTGAGTCAAGCAGGTTTCTCTAGAGATCTCTTCTTGGAGCCTGTTGCAGCCAAGAGGAGGGGAGCAACATAGAGAACTTAAGCAGAGGAGAAACTGCTTCTGATATGAGGGAAAGACTCTGGGAAGTCTTAAACAAAATTCCCCTTGACACGTGTGTAAGCAAAACCCACCACAGCTCTCGTGGGACAAACCTCAACAACCTCTGCTTGGGAACACATTCCACCTGTGAACTGAGCCTTTGGTCCTGCAGAGCCTCTCTCTTCACATGGCCTTAGCTTTTAAGGAGGGAACCATTCAACTTCTCAGTTTCCTAAATGTCAAAGCTGAGAAGTACAGTGTGAGTCAGGTTTGTGTCATTAACTTTTTTACACATACTCAGTCACATCTAAGGCCTATGCAGCTTGTTCTCTTCCAGATACAAATCTTTACCAGTATATGTTTCCATGGCTTCTCCTTAGACATCACTCCTGAGGCTGACCCAGACACTTCAGAACATAACATCCTAAGAGATGCTGAAACAGGAGTGTTTATTGCAAAAGGAAAGAAAACAGAATTGGGGCAGCTTTGTCTTGATTTCTGTCCATCATACTCTTAATTAGGATTGTCTGGTACCTACAGAGAATCCATCTGAACAAATCACAGCTCCCTCGTGTCAGTTACTTCAGTGTAACTCACACATGTGCTCTGGGTGGGACCTACCCATTTTGTACTGTGGAACAAGCTACAATTTGGACATATCCAGCCCTTTTGTGGTATATTTCTGTGAGAAATTATGACCACAGCCACTGATGTTGGTGAGCAGTCTGTCATACGCAAGGACACTTGCAGCCAAAACTGGGAAATGAAGGGGTTCTTACCCATGGGAGTGCAAACAGATTTCTTTGCACTTTCATATCTAAATTAATTATCTGAACCTGACCTCAAGTTACAAGGTCTGAACCTATTCTAGTCTGGGTGTACAGCTCCAGTGTTGCAGGAGAACATTAGATAGGATCAGATGCCAGGAGTGGTTCGAAGCCACAAAACCATCTGATATGAGATTTGGAGTAAAGAAACAAACATTTTTGTTGTGGGACCTTGGACTGCGTTCCCCGTGAGAAGCGCTACGGAAGGAAATCAGATGCGCGAGGAACATTGTTTAAACAACACGGCCCTTCCCAAACCAGACGCAACCTATCCCACATTTTTAATTAAAAAGGGAAGGATTTTGGCAACAATGCCATAGAGCTGGGAGAGGCCGGTGGTCCTCATGTCTAGCTGAGGGCTCCAGCTGGGGTTTGGTGCTTGAGATAGACTTGACTTTGCACTAACACTGGAAGCTTCGCTAAGCGCACTGAAGATTCTGCATCTGGGGGATCTGGGATCTTCCTTTGACTTATTGCACAACAAACTCTGCTGGTTTTAATTCCAACCTAGGAGCTGCTTATCATGTTAGGATCTGAGGATTTGAATCTGAATTTGAATTTTGGCTTGTTGTGGCTAACATTGTTGTTTCATCATTAAAGTCATTTATCTGAAGTAATAATATGAATTATATTGTGCTAGAAATCTTTATCTGCAAAATCCCATTTGTCATGATCAATACTAGGATAATGTTCTACACGCACACACGCACCCACATAAGGCACATTCTGCATTTCCAAAATCTGCTGATTAGCAAACTTGCTGATAGCAATTCCTACATCTAGCACCACTCTGAAATAGCCCTTTTCCCCTACATTTTAATGAGTAGGATGCTCGCTGAACACCGCACGTAGTTGAAGTTCTTTATGGAAAGAGTGGTGAGGTGCTGGAATGGGCTGCCCAGAGAGGTGGGGGGTGCCCCAAGCCTGGAGGTGTTTAGGACAGGTTGGATGGGGCCCTGGGCAACCTTGTCCAGCTCCAGACTTGGAGGTTGGTGGCCCTGCCTGTGGCAGGGGATCAATGATCCTTGGGGTCCCTTCCAACCCAGACCAATCTGTGATTCGGTGATGAGATCTCACATAGAGATCTCATTATTTAACCACATCTGTTCTCTTTTGGATTTGTGTCCCATTCTCCAGCATCCTCCACTGGACTCACAGGGATAAAAATACTTTTTACAACACGCAATCCCATGGTGAAAATCTTCCTTCAATACTGTTCGCAAAATTGACAGCTCTACTTAATAGAAGCCATTAAATTATTTACAAAGTAGCAACTACTCTTGTGAAAATATAGTCTTCCTTTTTTTTTTTTTTTGGCATGAAAAATAAACTAGTTGATAAGTGAGAGATAAGCCATTTGACAACTTCTTTGTGTGCCCGGCATGGTACGCACAGCCAATTCTGTACAATCTGATGTTTACAGAGCAATCGGAATGTACGACCTCCTTAGGCAAAAGGGACGCGAGAAGCCTTTAAAACGCTGAAGCAAGCATTTAATCAGAGCTCTTCATGCTGATCTTTGAAAAATTCAATAAGTTCAAAAAATGTAACTCCTTCTAAAGATAAAATATCAGGTTTTTTGCTTCAGGAGTTGCAAATATATCCCGATGAACTCCCAGTGAAACACGCAGACTTCAGACAGACTGCTCTTACTTAAAGAAAAAGTAAATAGGAGGTTTTTTTGAAACAAACAAATCAAGGGTCTGAAGAAATGCAAATATTTAAGTAAAGCAAGTGCTGTAAAACACATGGCTTAGTAATAATCCTAACAATCACAAATTCTTTTGGCATTTAATCAAATTCTTTTCCAACCTGATGAACTATTTCCATGTAAGTTCCTATCTATTTATATTATGCATTACTTTTTTTTTTTAATTTTTATTGTTCAAATTTTAATCAGTTGAAACTGAGTTTTCATGCTTTTCTGGGGTTCTTTTTTTTTTTTTAAAGGCAAGAAACTGCTGCAGGAGGTGTGAGGATGAGCATGATCTCACGCATTGTCAACTTGCTCCACCCTAGCTCTACTCCAGGATTTCTCAAACCACATGAAGATATCTCTAAAGCCAGTGGGTAAAACCATTTTGCTATCAAAATCAGTGGGATCTTCCATTGCCCATTTGAGTGTGGTTGGCTCTTTAGCCTGGCTGCAAGTGTTTTCCTGAAAATATCTTTCTAAAAGAAAAGAAAACAAATCAGATTCAAATAAAACCGCTTAGTTCCAACGAATTCCCACAGGGAAATGATACAGCTTTGTTTGTGTGTGCATGTAAAAGTATAACCCTCGACTTCTCTGCTGCTTTTGGTCTAGTTGTCCATGACTTACTATTTTTAGATTATTTTTGTGCTGTTTTGTTAATTCATAGAATCACAGAATCTCTTGGGTCTTATCAAGTCCAACCACAACCTGACGCTGCCTAGTCCACCTCTAGATCATGTCCTTCAGCACCTCATCTATTCGCCTTTTCAATCCCTCCAGGGATGGGGACTCCACCACTGCCCTGGGCAGCCTGTTCCAATGCCTGACAACCCTTTCAGGGGGGAAATTCTTCCTGATGTCCAACCTCAAGCTCCCCTGGGGCAGTGTGTAACCATTTCCTCTGGTCCTATCGCTTGTTAGCCGAGAGAAGAGACTGCCCCCACCTCTCTGCCCCCTCCTTGCAGGGACTTGTAGAGAGTGAGAAGGTCTCCCCTCAGACTCCTTTTCTCCAGACTCAAAAGCCCCAGCTCCCTCAGCTGCTCCTTGTAGGACTTGTGCTCCAGACCCTTCCCCAGCTCCGTCACCCTTCTCTGGACATGGTCCAGCATCTCAACATCCTGCCTGCAGTGAAATGCCATGTGCTCATCTGCCAAATATAAATTATCAAAATATTGGTTTTCTAGTGCTTTTAAAACTCATCAAGAGCAGCTGTTACCACCGAGAGAGCTGGAAAAGGTGCGTTAAATCAGAATGTCTCCCATTTGTATTGCAATTTAACAATTTGATACCTGAGAAGATAAGGCACTTCAATCACTACTAAGCAGAAGCAACTCTTAATGGCAGCACAACATGTCATTATTTCACTAGTTGGATATTAGGTGCATTAGCAGCAGCAAAACTGTTTCAGCGGGCATGCCAGGAAATTTAAGAATTAAAAGTGATGTGATAAAACCAAAGAAGTAGGTAATATTTATAACCAACTCGGCCTTTTTGGGTTTTTTTTTTCCTCATAGCACAGTTACATTTCATTCCTCTGCACCTTGCAGGGAAACCTGGCTTTGAAACTCTGCAAATGGAAATGCCAGGTCTTTACCAGCTCCAGCTGAGATGTTGATCTCTACTACTCATTTGCTCTGCCAGAATCATACACAAAATTAAGTTAACCACTATAGAGGCTCAATAGTTCATTTTATATCTCCTTGGAGCCTAAGTAATCAGGTTCCTTAGGAACTACCCTGGCAGTGCCAATACTGCTTAATTTCAAAAAACATGTGTCTAACAGGGTGATCCAGATGTGGAACACCAAGCTGTGATGGGTAGCCTGTGAAAGAGCCTGAACCACCAGGGATTTGCTTCAATTCCAGGCCCCCTCACATCAAAGGCTCGACTAGTGTGTGCCAGCAAGAGAGATTCCGCACCTCTAGATTTTATCGGGCTTCCCAAACCATGTGAAGTTTGCCTGGCAATCGTGGCAGTGGGCAAGCAGCTCTCCTCTGGGCTGCTGATGCACGCTCTGGAGCTGGAGTGCCAAGACGCAAGATGAGCAACCTCCAGTCGCCGCCGCCGCTGCTCAGTAATTACACCAGGCACAGGCGGGAGGACGTTCCTGGTGACTGGGCGTTTTCTTTGTTCGGTAAGTGGAACTTCAGACCCAGCCTTTTCTTTTTTTGGGTTTTGTTCCTTCTGTTTTTTTACTCTAAGTGACTATGTAGAAATACCTGTTCTAAATGAAAGCTGGGCAAAAGCTGCTGGTGAGCAGAGGCAATCCCATTGTTTGGGGTGAAGGCTGCAGCGGTGGAAATGTGGGTGCGTGCTCCATCCAGAGCATCTCAGCGAAAGCGTTCAGGGAAGACCTGATTGTTCTTAAGTGATGCTCTAGAGACTCCACAGAGGCAAAAAACGCCTCTGGCATTGCAAGCCCCAACCCACAACGGGCAAAGCAGGCGCTGCTGAACTTGCGTGTTCCTTCAGCTGCTCTTCATGACGCCCGTATACAGGGCACACCCTCTGCTTGGCACTTCCAGCCCAAGGACCCAGCGTCTCCACTCCCGGCTTCCACCCTTCAGGCATTCAGAGCAGGGAGATGCGCAGGCCAGACCAGAGGCAGGTTGGGTTAGGGGAGAAGAAAACCATTTCAGGGGGTTATTTGAAAGAGAAATACATCTGCAAACACGAGACGCAGGATGGAAGCCTGCGAGTAAGCTCTGCCAGCTGGAAGCTGGCCAAACTGATAAAGCAGAAAAGAAATTGAGGGTTAAATGTTTTGGATGCTGAAGGCTTGGAGTTCAAAGAAGAGCTCAAGGAAACTCCCAGGCACCAAGTCCATACAAAGAGCCTCTACACAAACAAGCCTTCTGCAGGACAACTTTATCCCAGAGTTTCCAAAAGGGGATGGTTCAGATGAGTGGTTAAGGGATATCTTTCAGCACCTGGGAGCTCTTGCTCAAAGGGAGACAATGCCCATAGGTGAGGTGAGGGGGATGAAGGAGATGCTTTCCACAGGGAAATGGAAGAGAAGAGCATCTGCCCACAGTGGGTTGGAGGAACACTGTGTAGCTGTAGATGTTTTTTTCTTGATTGGCAGAAAGAGCCAGAAGGGAGCTGCTCCTCCAGGCCAGGAGGTGAGAGAGATAAACAGGGCAAGGCTGGAAGTCTCACTGTCTTCCCTGGAGCATCAGCTCCTGTCCATGTCAGGAGCGGGGTACAGTACCTGATAGCAACCCATTTTTTTTAAAGACTGAGTGATTCCAACTAGAAACTCCTGCCTAAATCCCAGGGATAAAGCACCACTGGAAGGATCACAGAATTGTAGGGGTTGGAAGGGACCCCCGGAGATCATCGAGTCCAGCCCCCCCCAACCTCCATCCTAAAGAAGTCTTCCTTTTCCAGTAAAAAGTCTCTGTTTTGAGTCGGCATGGACTCTCTACTCAGCAGGTTGGGGATAGAAATCTGCTTTTTTCCACTGGCCCAGGAAGCTGCACTCAAAGCAGAGGACAACTGGTGATGTGCCTCTCAGATGTAACATTCTCCATGACAGGTCCTTCTGGTGGTTTCATGAGAAGGACCCTGCATCTCCAGCACTGGTCTTCCAACAGAGGCTGCACAAGAAGACCACATTGTTCTTCAGACTGCTGTGTTTGTTTCAATCAGCTGAGGTCAGAGTCCTTTACTGATGAAGTCTGCATCGTTTTTCCCATGTCACAGTGGCGGTACAAGAGCGGCACGTGCACAGCGGTAACATTAAGGTTCTTGGTGAAGGAATGACATTTACAGGTGGGAAAGTCTTAGTCGTGGTGTCAACAGTCCTGGAGCAGGTGCATAGCTACAGCATAGCTCTGGAGCAAGGCTAGAGTTCAAGAGTTAGCTAATTGTATCTCGCTCAAAAAGGAATTGCCTCAGACCAGTTAATTTGTCAAGATAACGAATTGCAGCAATTCTCTTCATTTGGAGCTGGGCCACTAACACCAATCTGAACTGTATTTAAACTCTTGATGACAGAGACTGAAAAAGATATTGCAATACTGGAGGTACAGGTTCCTAAAGCAAAACTGCGTGTACAGCTGGAGCTGAGAGGCAGCAAGGGCATGTGAGTACACATCCTGCGTATCCCTGAGATACGAAGAAATTCCCCGGGGCACTGGCTCGGGTGCCTGGGCAGGCAGAGTTCATCTCAAATCTCTGAGAGTGATTGAGGTCCAAAAAGGATACCCAAATCATGACCCATCAGGGCTCTATTTCTGCAATAACGAGATAACCCAGGCAGAATTTTTACCTCCCCCATTCAAAAAAAGAAATAGAGCAGAAGTACTGATTTAAAGGTACTGAAAGTTTTCTGGTAGCTGCAAAGAAAAAAAAACCACAAAAAACAACCCTCTGTGGGCCTGATGCTGTTACTCTCATGGCTCTGTATCCTCCCAAGCCCTACGTTCCTACTGCTTTTTTTCTTGCCCACACAGCAGCAGGAGTGAACACATTTGGAGGAGAGGAAAAGCAGAGGAAAACTTCAGTAAGGCTTCAGGCTTAGTCCAATGACTGTCCTCTATTTCTGCTGAAAGTGAAGTAGACAACATCAGGTAAAATGAAATAACTTAAGTTCTTGTGTCTGACCTTCTCCTCTGACTGCCGGGCATTTGTTCCGAGCACATCTCTCCCCAGCAAGAGAAACGTGGACCAGAATAAATCCTGGGGGAAAAGCAGGAATGTTTCCAGAAACTATTTCCCACTGTTGGGTTAAGCAGGAATAGTGCCAGGTAAAGTATGTGGGACCATTGACAAAGACAACCTGACTCTCGCCTTGCACTGGCACACCCTCTCCGGGAAAAGGATGCACTGAAGACAAAACTGGTTGTTGATGACTGTGTGGCTATGTCAGTGCCTTAAAAAGCATCGACACCAGAAATCAGCCAGACAGCTCCTTCCAGAATATTCCTGCTGAACAGCCTACTTAGGAATGGAATTACTTTCTTCCTCAACGTTATTCAGAAGAATCAATCCCTACCTGTACGTTCACTTAATTTAGGGAAGCAAAGTGCCCTTTCTTTTGGAATCAGTGCATCCACAGGCAAGAGTTCTTTCAAAACAGCTAATCTGGTCATTGCCACATGTAAACAAGCCCTTAGAAATTGATGGGGATGGTGAAGCACTCGTGAAGGTATGGCCCAGGACTTCTTACTCAATTTGCAAGCTTACTTAGACCTATCTTGCTCAGGGCTAATATGGTGATCAACAGGTCTTACAGAGAGCCAGATTCCACTTAAAACATCACGGTCATATGTTTGGAAAATAAATGAGCTTTTGAAAACTGTCTCCTCCTGTTGTACCCTCAAGTCCCAAGTCTATCTCCTTGAGTGGATCCTCACTTTTAGATATTAAAGTCAAGCAGTAATCNTCTTCTCCCCAGTAACAGGCAACAAAACTCGAGGTAATGGCCTCAAGTTGTGCCAGGGAAAATTTAGGTTGGATATTAGGAAGAACTTCTTTACTGAGAGAGTCATCAAGCACTGGAACAGTCTACCCAGGGAGGTGGTTGAGTCCCCATCTCTTGAGGTGTTTAACAGACGGGTAGATGCAGTGCTTGAGGACATGGTCTAAGGGTAGACATGGTGGCGGTAGGTTAATGGTTGGACTGGATGATCTTAGGGGTCATTTCCAGCCTTAAAAATTCTATGATTCTATGATTCTATCAAGGATTTAGGAGATCCCAGAAGTGCTGATTGCCCATCAGGTCAGGTCTAAAGCTGGCAGGGGCTGAACATGAAGTGTGTGCAGCCTCTTCTAGAAAACAAGCGAGTGACCGATAGATAACGAGTAACTTTATGCTGCTTACAGCTAGTGTCTTGGCTTTGGCCTCAGCAGAAACACCTTGCTGTGCACAGGCTGCAGAGAGAGGCTTACAGTGAAAATTATAGAGAGAACAGGTCTTTGGACGATGGGTTATGTCACCTTGTGTCATATGTAGGGTGCTTATGTGTTTTTCTTCCTGAGACTTTTGAGCTGCTGGAGTGCTCCTGGGAAAGAGAGGCCACCTCAGCCTGGAAATCTGGGCTGAGGTTGCTCTGACTGTGTTTATGGCGGCTTAGCGCTTGTGTCCACACAGCGTGGCAGCAGCAAGAGCTATGTGGGAGATGCAAAGTGACCTAGATCAGCACCCCTAATTCCTGGAGCTGTGCTAGTTGCTCTGTCCTGTGCAAGTGTGATGTGAACCAAATACCGGTCACGTTAGAGACTGACCTTGTTTTCTTGGAGAAACCCGTGTAAAAATGGATATAACAACACTCTTGACACTTACCTCACAGGATGTTGTGAAGCTTAATTAAATGTGTGCAAAAGCATTTTGAGATCCTTAGATGAAAGATGTTTTTATAAATGCAAATTATAATAATTACGGCTAGTAACCACCATCAACTACCGAAACAATTAATTCAGGTTGCCACAGGCCATCACAACGACGTGTGCAAAGAGGCATCAGCCATTTAATGACATACACGTTGCATGAGAACTCAAAGCCTTACAAATGCTGTAAACAAAGAGGAATAAAACCTAGACACTCAGGGCTGGCCCCTGATGGGTGGATGTTTCCTCAGCTGCTTCCATCACCCCCAGCGTCAGCACTGCGACTCCTCCCCAAGGAGAAGACACCCCCCCCCGCCCCCCCCCCCCCCCGCCGCCCCCTNATTCAAGATCAGGGGGAGCATTTTCAGTCCTTACAATTTGTATATCTAATGTTGCAAGGAAGCCAAAAGTGGCTGCTGAAAGCTTGGCTCACACAAATCAGGGAAGACATGAGCACAACTCTGGGGTTTTTTGTTCATTGTCCCTCTCACCCAGCCCGCTTGGAAGAACTGGCTTGGGCTACAGGGTATTAGCCAGCTGACTTTCCAAGGGTGAAAACAAAAGCTAAGGAATCAAGATGTGTCTGGCCAAATACTTAAAGGCCCAGTGCACACATTTAGTTGACAACTGACTGAAACCTGAACCATTTTGCCCAGCCTTTTCTTCTTCCTTCAAAACTGATTTGGGCTTAAATAGCTAAAAAAACCCAACCCCGTACAGGTGTTTAAATGCTCTCCCTTGTCAGCAGAACAGCCTCATCAGACCTGGTCTGGGGATGTGGTCAGACTGGAAGAGATATCCAAAGACCCCACAGGTGATTGAATCCCAGGGAGCAGGCGAGCCCACCTGTGCCCCTCAGGCTTATTTCAACCGCTCGCCTTTAAAGAGGAAAATTCACAAGAGTAGTAGTTACTAAGCATCCAACTTACCAAAGCAATTAGGCTAAATGCATTGCAGCTAGAAATTTAAGCAATGCACTGAATTTAATTTGAGAATTCATGGTCATAAGACTGAAACCTTTAACATTTAACCTAGCAGCAAATTAAATCAGCTTTCTGATCAAGTGAAAAATTCCATGCTATTGAAGTTTGAAAGTGTGAAGCACACACTCATTAAAAGAAGGTTGATTTGGGTTTTTTTTTTTTTAACTTTGCTTTGAGTGAAGAAAAACTTGGGAC
Source organism: Heliornis fulica (assembly GCA_013399135.1). Taxonomy (NCBI): domain Eukaryota; kingdom Metazoa; phylum Chordata; class Aves; order Gruiformes; family Heliornithidae; genus Heliornis; species Heliornis fulica. The sequence continues at coordinate 283,174 of VXBZ01012581.1, read as the reverse complement.
CAGTTAGCTGTCTAATCCAAATAATGGAAAAATGGGAATAGTATCAGTGAATAAAGCCCAAATTACAAACTATATTGCTTTCTGGCCTCTGCCAGACTAATGTGCTCATAGTCAGTGGGTTTCGTGGAAAAATAATATTACTTGTGCTGGAAGGTTATACAGACGGAACTTACTCATTATCCACGGGCTTAATACCCACAGAGTTTAACAGGAGCCAGCTCTCCAAGTACCAACATTGATAATGCCTATGTTTCTTCCAGACCCTTTAAAAATACCAACCTTCTAGAACACTTTTTATGTGAATTAGGCTACTAAGTTGGGAATTTAGGCTACTAAATTGGGAATTTTTTTGGGTAAGTTTTCCTAAGGGCCAAGCTTTTATGAGGGCCTGTGTGTGTGTGGCGCAGTGTATAGAAACCATGCCAGACAGTAGGTGCCAACATGTCCTCTCAAACCCACGAAGCCTTGAAACTTCATTGTGATGTGGGTGTGAGTCGCACGCTTACACGCCCATGTGCACAGAGACACTCACACACCCCATGTCCTCAAGCTCTCACTGACACTTCCACAGGGCTCTGTTCAACCTCTCCTGGCTATATCCTACCACAGGAGATGGAACATGGACACTTTTTCTAAATGCACCTCTAGGCACTAGGACATAAAAGAAGCTGGAGTATTAGAGCACATCTTGATTCAACCATCTTCGGAGCACCCTGACTGACGCTTTACAATGGACAAGAAAGGTGTGGCCAAGGGAGCCACTGAAGCAGGTATAAGGGCAGGTCCTCCCTGATAGGCATTTACAGCCCGTCACTCACCCTCTCCAGCGCTTTGCTGCACAGACTTGCTGATAACCACCAGCACATTCTGTGGGTCAGGTGCCCAAAGGCCTTAAAAGCCAATGTGACCGTACCGGCATCTGGAAACCCCGATTGATGGGTTGACACTTTCCTTCCCACCCCCTACTATTAGAGGAGAGTAATTCAGAGGGAAAGAAGCAAGGCTTTGGAAAGGGGACACGCTCTGCTTTGTGCACCTTTTCAAAGGGGAAACGTGACCTTGCAGAGACGGTGGGTTTTTCATTCCCTGGCTGTTCCTTCCACTCCCTGGGAAGATCATCATCTGACTGGTATCCCTCAATTACAGAGTGCCATGAATACCAGGGCATTGGTTTGTGTTGTGTTTGGGGTGGGTTTTTTTAAACCTCATGGAGTTAGTTTACACTATAGGTTGTGTATTGCAAACACGAATGTTTTCTCCTTGCCTGTTCAAATAAACTCCATCAGCAGTAGAGGTGGTGGATGCAGCCTGGGAAGTTCAGAGCCTCAGAGGGAGCTGTGGGTAGTGCTTCTGAAGGCAACCAGGAGGAAAGTCCATGGGAAGCAATGCAAAGAGCTGATGTTGGGGAACAACAAAAAAAAAATCCATCATGGCTTCTGATGGAGTCACCCCAACACCCCGTTTCATTCACTTACTTGTTTCTCTGCCACCGAAGCAGGCAACAGGAGTTTGGGGGTAAGATTCTGACTCAGAGAGATAGCTCACCTTTTCAGAAAAAAACATTAAGTTTTTTTTTAAGGATAAGGTAATTAACCCAGACAGCATCCTCTCATTCCTGCTGAACACAGCAGTGCTTGTCAGCGGCTTCTTTCATCACGTAAAGCACATTTTGTATCCAAGGAGGGTGATTCATATTGAACAGGGAAGGTTTGCCCCTACAAAGCATCCTTCCACGCTCCTGCACTGCCGCCACGAGATTTTTCTTTCTTTATATGGCACCACCAGTTCCTCCTACATGGACATGCATCAGCCAGAGACCTTTACTATCCACCTGCTTATTGCTGTGTCCTTGAGGTCTATCCTTATAGCCTGCCCTGATACCTTTGCCTCTTCTCTGATTCTGGGTGGAAACTCTGACTTCTGCTTCATGTAGTGTGAGACCGAGCCCTTTGCTGGGAGAAGACATCAGTCAGAGGGAAGCAGTCACCACCATCCTTTCTGATCTGTAAAGAGCAGCTTGAAGCAATGCTCTTCCTACAAGACCAGTGCTCTCTTTACATCATTGAATCATAGAATTGTCTTGGTTGGAAGAGATCCTTTGGATCATCAAGCCCAACCATCACTCTAACCTGCCACCACTAAACCATGTTCATCAGCACCAGCTCTATTCACCTTTAAAATACCTCCAGGGATGGAGACTCCACCACCTCCATGGGCTTCCCTGGACATTCAATGCCTTACAAGCCTCTCTGGGAAAAAAGGTTTTCCTAATACCCAATCTAAACCTCTCCTGGTGTAACTTGATGCCATTTCTTCTTGTTCTGTCACCTGTCACTAAGGAAAAAATGTCAGCCCCCGCCTCTTCACAACCTTCCTTCAGATAGTCTGAGCAACTGTAGAGAGCAATTAGGTCTCCCCTCAACCTCTTCTTCTCCACACTAAACAACCCCAGTTCCCTCAGCTGCTCCTTATCACATTTATTCTCCAGTACCCTCCCCAGTCTCATCACCCTTCTCTGATGTGCTGGAGCATCTCCAATGTCTCTTCTACAGTGAGGGGTCCAAACCTGAATGCAGCACTCCAGGTGGGGCCTCACCAGCACTGAGTACAGGGGGACAATGACTTCTCTAGTCCTACTCACCACACTATTACAGGCCAGGATGCTCTTGGACTTCTTGGCTACCTGGGCAAACTGCTGATTCATGTTCAACTGGTTGTCAATCGTAGGCTTGAGAGGCTCTCTGCTGCTCTCAGGTCTATTTTACTAATGATACAAACTCAGAAAAATCACCCTTGAAATCACCTGAACTAAGTCTAGGTGACAATGCCATGTGAGCAGGTTGCATCTGGCTCTGGAGCCTCTGTTCACACCTACTCTGGGGCCGTGATGGAGCAGGAGGTACAGCCAGCTACAGTGGCCAGCGGCCGGGAGTTTCTGGCACTGCTAGCCCAGCTGGTGTTTTCATCCTCTCCCTTTGTAGAAGAAGAACCTGGTCTTAAATCACAGGTGAAAACAAGAAGCTCTGAAATTGCTATTTCTGAAGTGAAACTGATGTGCAGGCCAGCGGGAACATTCAAGCCTCCACCAGTAGCAGTGTAAAGAAAGGTTTCACCACTGCTGTGTAAAATAGCACAGAGCAAACTGGAGTTAGGATGCAAGTAAACTGAAGTACAGGGGTCAGCTTTCTAGGCAAGCTGAGGAGCATGAATATCACCATGTCAACTCTTAGTACGAAAATGGTCAAGGATTACTTTAGGATCTTGTGTTAGCAGGTGGCTGGAGCCATTTAATTGGGCATCTTTTCTATTCCTAATGCCTATAATTATCTATTACAAAGGCAAGGTCAATTTGGCACATGAGATTTTTCTTTCCCCACCCCCAGCTTGAGGAAGTGTAGCAGAGCTGGTACCTGAAGGTCCTTACTCGGGGCCGTACAGTGCTTGCTCAGGACCAACCACCCCTGTGTCACACAGTTACTAGAAAACTGGAAGTAGCTAAAAGAAAAGCCAGAATGCTCAGATGCTTATCCCAGCAGCATGGTTCTACCCAAGATTTAATCTATCAATGGAAAAAACAAGCAAGCAAACAAACCCACCACCAAAGTTAAGCTGTGCCCACAATCTCACCATCTCAAAGGAGAAAAGACGATGGCGAGGCTGGATCCCAATGATCTTCTTGCACAACAGATTCCTGGTGCTGGCGAAGGATGAAGCTGATTTAGCCATTAGATTGACCTGAGCTAAATCTGATTAAAGTTAATGTTGGAAACATTTCCAGTTCCAAACATAAGAGGGAAAAAAAAATTACTATCCTAACATACAGGAGAAGTGTCCTCAATACTAGAGGCAACTGCAAAATACTCTTAAAACCAATTTTCTGCTAAAAATATTTTTTTTCCTTAAACCAATCTTGATTTTAAAACCAAACTAAATTTCAAAACTCCTGCATACCCAAGACCTGTTTGCTACCTTTGCCATCTCATTTCAGGAGATGCCTAAAACTGTGTTTAAAAACCAACTGCAAACTCCTTAATATACACCATGGCTTTGCTATTCCTTCATTATGCAAACACCACTGACACACCAAAATGAGGTGGCATTTCAGACACAAAACATTGCTTTAAAACTAAGGTGTTTTAAGTTTTCATCTATTTTTCCCCTGAATAGTGGAATTTTTAGTTGCAGGTCCCTTCTCTAAGCATCGACATCATCAGGCCCCAAGTCTCACAAGTAATTAAATATTTGCATACAGGCAAAGCAATTGGCCTCCTGTGGACTGCAAATTACTAATAGTATTGACTGTTTCTTTTGCTCTAAAATGGGGTGTGGGACTGCTGTATGCAGAAGCTTTTGCCCTGGTTTTGTAAATATTAACACTTCTTTGACAACTGCAGCACGGCAAACGAGAGACACTAACCGAAACACAGGCAGACTCATCCGGTGGTAAATAACTTCAATTAGGTGATGGGAAAATCTTAAAGGAGATGGTTCTGGCTCTCTTCAACATCCTCCTTCCTCACGGTTGTATTTTCCCTGAGTCGAAGATTGAGAGGTTTAGGATGGGGTGGCATCCCTGCACGCCCCGGAGCAGCCTTTGTGTACTATGGTTGTTGTCACACTGACACCTAATGGCAGACAGGAATGAGAGAGTATCACGGCTGATTTCCCAGGGGTGTGTGTCTACCCTGGGTTGTAAAAATTCCTTCAAATTAGAGAAAATAACTGAGCTCAGAGAACGGGCTTCACCTGGCCGTGTGGGTAACCTGTGGGAAGTGCAGTGCCAAACCGATGATGGCCTCGGGTGAGGCCGAAAGGGGGGGAGCCGGTCACAGAGCTCGCTCGGTCCTCAAAGGAAAACAAAAGCACTGAAGGCTTAAACTGAGCTGGCCAAAACCATCCAGAAGGTTGGTGATGGCTAGAAAGGGCTAATTTCACCCAGCCCCTGACCCACTGTCCCATTCCTGAGGAGTGGGTGGCCAACTTCTCAGACGCGCAGGGAACAGGTTGGAACCGCTGCATTGATAGGAATACAGGAAAGCGAAGCGTTAACTAAGGCTCGTGCTTCCTTGGGGAATTTCCTCCAGGGAATCAGGATTTTTTTCTTCTGGAATGTTTTCCTGTTAAAATTCCGGGTTTTATGGTGATGGGAGCAGAGTGCTTGTGGTCCTAATTCTTCCCTTGGATGCATAAGAGGCAGCGAGACCGTCGGGATTCACGTTGCGGCAGATTCTGCTGACACGGGCTCCGTACCCACAGCGTGAGCTCAATGTCTCGCCATTCTGTGGCCAGAAGCAAGGGCCTATGGTAAGCACTTTGTGGCACCTTTCCTTGGGCCGCAATGCATCCTAGGTAGTAAAATAAATAATGAACTGCAGCCATATTCTTTCATCTGGTTAATAAAAAGGTTGTATTATTTAGGCAGAGGTGTGGTGAAATTTAGCAATGAACTTCAAATGATGATTCAGGAGAAGCTTTAGACTGGGCCCCAAATCCTTCCTTCACGGGTTTCGTGGTGCAGCCAGAACGTGAGCTCATGTAAGGCTCCTGATGGTTCATGGGCAACAACGCTTCCAGGTGATGTAAGATCAAGTCCTGGGGTTATTCTGCAAGGTCTCTAGGGTGGTCCCAGGTACACTTCAGGCTTATTTGAATATCTCCTGGGGGAATTTCAGCAGTGAGAACATTAGCTAAGGAAATGACTAAATCTGGCAGAGGGAAATGGAGAACCACGGTATGATGTAGCAGAAAATAGGTTGCACCAAGGAAAATAAGATAGCAGTTGTTATGGAGCACAGTTCTATTTCTGAAAACACTGTCACACGTAGGTTTCTAACATCATATTATTTCTACAAGAAATAAAATAGTGTCTTCCACGTTTCTTTACAGTAAAAGATTTCAAACTGTCAATTAAGGGGTTAATCCATGGGAAAGAACTATACCTAGACTTTTTACTGACTTTGTGGTATGTAAGGACTCAAAGCCCATGAAGGAAAGTCCTTGTAACTCCTGCCACAGGTCCCTGATGAGAAACCTAGGCTAATCTCTGAGCATCATCCAGACCGGGCTGGTGGGATCAGGCATGGCGAGCCTCCCTGATGACATCAAACACCTCCTTGCAAACATGTTTGAAAGGCATCACTTTAAATATGGACGAGAGCTGGGGGTAGTGGGGGAGGGGGAGGGAGCAGTGCCCTGCCAGAGGGCAGAGGAGAAGCAGGGACATGGGTGCTGGGGAGCCCAGGCTCCCGGGGAAGGTGGGTGCTGCAGCCAAGCCCTGTGCTGGGAGGACAGGAGGCAGAAATAAAGCAGCTGTTGGATCTTCGGTTATCAGAGAGATGAAAAGGTGGGACCTGCAGCGTACCTGCAATAAGTAACTAATTATAATGATCACCATACATGCTTATAAGCTATTATTAATGATATCTTTTCATCTTATTATAATATTTTAATATTTCATAAGACCAACGCTGCAGAGACAGCCAACGCTGCCTCACAATTTGGTTTTAAGACTGAATTTTACAGTTTGATGTCTGGCATGATCCAGGACTTTTGGTACCTTGAACACTGTATATTATTGAAGGGCTGATATTATTCATGCATGAGTTTGGGAGTTGCAGCAGTCTCACAGCCCTGAGATTCAGAGTAAACAGAAGTCTTGGTACCGACTCACCAACGGGAAGGAGAGTTAGGGAGAAGGTATTTCAAATGGCCAGAATGAAAGAGTATGAAGACAGAAGTCATTGATTCTGGATGCATTTTTGATTGGTTTTTCACCATGTTTTTTCTTGAAACAGCCCATTTCTTCCCCCCTTCTTCTGGCCAAGCATAGCACTTTCCAAAGTGCAGGACTGATGACAGTGATGGGTGCAAAGGTTTTTCTCAGGCCCTGCTGAGCATCTCCCCACAGCTTCCATCAGCGGTATCCTGATTAGAACGTCACCAGCTCTGAGACAGGATTTTAACAGGGAACTTGGTTTTGTGAAGCTGAAAGCATTCAACAAGAACTCAGGTCCTCAAACACCTTTTGTTGTGGAAGCTTTTCAGGGGTGAACTGTCAAGCAGTTTCTTGTGCTGGAGTCTTTGGAAGAAAACAGCCTCAGCCTCTGCTTCTTGCCATGGGCAACTGTATGGTATCCACGCTCAGGGCCTGGGCATGGCCAGAGGGGAGCATAGTGGAAGAGGAGGTAGAAAAACAAATAGTATTTCACTGCTATTTGTTTGCTTGATCAGAAGCCAGGTGTGCAAAGATTCTTACACTTCTATGAGCTGGTCCTCCTGAGTGCAGGAATCTGAAGCCTTCTCCTGATGTTGACTACGCTCTATCTGCCCACTACTTCTAAAGTCACCTGCACAGGGAATATCCACTTTAGAGAAAGGCTCATCGTTGAGATATTACCATCAAATGCTAAATTGACACCTCGCATCAGCCCACCTTTATACCTCTTTTCCAATTCCTCTGCTGTCACACCACTGATGTGATGCCTCGCAGCCTGTCACATCACGTTACGTTACGGAGAGCAAACAGGACAAAACACATACCAGCTGCCACGCAAATATGCGTTTGCCAACTCTTTTCGGCGCGCAGAAATGCAGCCGGCGAATTCCCCCTCAGAAAACCAGAGGCTCGAGGATGGCTCTAGGCTGTGTGAGACGAACATGGCTCTGACACACCGTGAACACAGAGGCAGGCAGCCCTCAGCCAGCTACAGCAGCGATGAAACCACCTCCTGCTGAGACTATTTCTTGTTCTTTTAGGGGGGGTGGGGGGAGCAGCAGCGGATTCTGTGGCCGCTGACGTCACGAAGCAAAACATAAACGTGCAATAATTAATCGAGCACTGGTGTTTGGAGCTAATTTTATGATTGGCCAGATTTTGGCTGTGTATGTGTAAATATAACACCCACTTCTGTACACACACACACGTGCATGCTGCGAGATGTGTGAATATGCATGATGTGGCTTTTAACTGCAGTCTCCTAGCCTACATGTGGGCCTTTTGAAGCTAATGGGAGATTTACCAGGGGCTTTTTCACAGAGCTGTAGGCAAGACTGGAATCCAGAACATATGGATATTATACTGTAATGACACAGTGTAAATCATCCAGTTTGACCTACAGTGAATTAGAGACCATTAAACTTCATCCAGGTATCCTACACCAAGCCAGAAAAACTTGTGTTTGACTAATGCATAAATTATATTTGGCTAAAGCTTATTTCCCAGAAAGGCATCCATTTAATCTCCATGCAAAGACACTTTCCACACATCAACTTCTCCAATAGTTTGTTTCAACAGTTATTTTAACCAGGTATGCTTTTTTTTTTTTTTAACTTGACTTCAATCTATGGAGTCAGGGCTGAAAAGTCAAATTCCTACTTAAATTCCTAGCTACGATGTCAGTGGATACTCGAGTACTGACTTGCTTGTCTTTACTTCCATGCCATGCCATGGGCATCCCTTCGAGATCCTTTATGCTGAACTGTTACTTATCACACAACATCCTCACCCAGATGGGTGCTGGGGATGGTCCTGTTTAACATCTTCATTAATGATCTGGACAAGGGGATCAAGTGCACCCTCAGTAAGCCTGTGGATGATACTGAATTGTGCGGGAGTGTGGATCTGCTGGAAGGCAGGAAGGCTCTGCCGAGGGACCTGGCCAGGCTGGATCCATGGGCAGCGACCAACCCAATGGGGGTCAACAAGGCCAAGTGCCAGGTCCTGCCCTTCAGTTACAACAACCCCCAGCAGCACTGCAGTCTTGGGGCAGAGTGTCTGCAGAGCTCCCTGGAGGAGAAGGACCTGGGGGGTTTGTTGACAGACAGGTGAACATGAGCCAGCACTGTGCCCAGGTGGTCAAGAAGACCAAGGGCTCCTGGCCTATATCAGGAATGGTGTGGCCAGCAGGAGCAGGGAAGGGATTGTCCCATTGTCCTCAGCTCTGCTGAGGCCACACCTTGAGTGCAGGTTTGGGCCCCTCACTACAGGAAGGACATTGAGATGCTGGAGCATGTCCAGAGAAGGGTGACGGAGCTGGGGAAGGGTCTGGAGCACAAGTCCTACAAGGAGCAGCTGAGGGAGCTAGGGCTTTTGAGTCTGCAGAAAAAGAGGCTGAGGGGAGACCTTCTCGCTCTCTACAAGTCCCTGCAAGGAGGGTGCAGAGGTGGGGTTGGTCTCTTCTCTCAGGTAACAAGCGATAGGACCAGAGGAAATGGTTACACGCTGCCCCAGGGGAGATTGAGGTTGGACCTCAGGAAGAATTTCTGTCCTGAAAGGGTTGTCAGGCATTGGAACAGGCTGCCCAGGGCAGTGGTGGAATCCCCATCCCTGAAGGGATTGAAAAGGCGAATAGATGAGGTGCTGAAGGACATGGTCTGGAGGTGGATTAGGCAGGGTCGGGCTGTGGCTGGACTGTATGATCTTAAAGGTCTCTTCCAACTCAGATAATTCTGTGACTCTATGATTCTAAGACATGTCTCTGAATTGTTTTCACTTAAGAAAGAGAATGGCATCTTCATTTCAGGCATAGAGTAGTGATTTTTAAATCAGGTTCTGTAGTGGGCAAGAATATGTCACGCTAAAGAGGGGGTGAAATGGAATGCCATGACTCTTCTAAAGCTTGACACAATACTATAAATCTCTTTCAAGTGAAGATACACAGATCTTTGTGTAGACCTCTGCAGCTAAGCAAACCAGCTAGTCTTTGATGTGCTTATAATTATTAGGGACTAAGGATTATGTCTTTAGGCAAAGATGTCTAGCAGTGGGAAGGTATAGATCAAAACTGACATCATGACACAAGCAAGTGGAGAGGTGAGATGAGGTGGAGCCAAAAATAGTTTGGCATTGCTATAGACCTCAAGTAACACAAACAACTCCACTTCTTGAAAAGAACACAACTAGGGGAGCAATTAGAGTCCATAAACTCTCAACAGAGTAAAATCCTCATGACTAGTTGGAAAATTAAAAATGCAATTAACAAGAAGCTGAGCATCAGAATAAAGAAGATTCAGCAGATCCACTTGGATGGGAACACGGTGAGGAAGGTACGTCAGGACATGAATTCAGGACTACCATAGCAATAAGCTTACATGCCCTGAGTGCTGGGTGTCACCAGCTCCTCTTGAAACCAGGGGACTCAAGAGGCCTACATCAAGCAGAGCATCCTTCCAGACCACACTCTTGGTATTTTTTTTTCCTTAGTAGAGGGCAGGAGTTTTGGTAATGCCAGGCTTACACACAAGCTTGTTATTTCTAAAAAACCCCTCCAAAGCCCAGGAAGAAGGTGGAAACATGGGCTCTGTATCAAAAGATGTATGCAGCTTGATATATACAAGAGAGTGTACACAGTGAAAACATTTCAAATGACTATTCAGAGACACTCATCTTGTGTGGCACAGAGTTAAGAAAGTGCTTGTGGAAATGAATTTCTTGCCATAGGTTAACTGCCAATCATACTTAAAAACCACTTTTCATTAAAAATGTTTTTCTGGCTCTCTGGGGAAAAAAGTCACAGAGGATTTGACACCAGAGGTTTTGATTGACTTAAACTTAAAATGTAAATAAATAACTAACTACCTAGGAGATCTAACATCTACACAGAAGGGAGCAGAGCTCTAAAAACTGTAGTGTCAACATGTGTCCCACAAGGCTTTCCAGATCACAGTTCATCTGTGTACTGGACTATACCTTTAAGCATGCAATAAAGAAGTTATGCAGTGAAATAAAAACCATGCCATGAAATAAAAGGCTCAACTTCTCAGTTAACTTGAAACTTGATATCAAGAGAAAGATGCATATGCCGAGGAAGACTAGGAAATGAAGAAGGCTTTGCCATCAGCATCAGAGAGTGTACACGAGTGTTAAGGAAGAAGTCTATTGGCTGATAGATGAAAGGAGCCATTATGGATCATCAGAGGAACAAATATTATCAACTAAGGTAATGCAAGACCAGGGAAGGTTACAAAAACCATGGGACAATTCTAGATGTGGCCTTGAAATGCAAGCAGGTTCGCCAGGACTGTCAGGAGTAGGGGAAGATCTAAGTAAATTATGAGTGATTTGGAGGTAGCAGACTAAATGCAAGACTGGACTGGTAGCCCAGGCACCATATGGAAGACAAAACACGATAGCATGTGTCATTATTAATTATCACAAAAAGCATGTAAGTCATTCAGTGTAAAATACTAACACAGAACTAAGAAGAAATGAATAAATTTTCCCCTCAGGTTCCCACTGACGATGTTCCTTGCCAGTAAGCTGAAACATTCAGAGCTACATACAGATCCTACATTTTTAATGCCATTTTATGAACACTGTGGGAAATCAGACCTCACTCTAGATTCTCACTGTGAAAACTGGTTAAGATTTTCTACCTCACTTTTCAAAAATAAAACATTTCTGAAAATATTTTGTAAAATTCCATTTTACACAGAAAAACCTCTAGTGATTTCACAAGAGATCAGGCACATCCAACATTTCAGAACAACACAGTTATCTCAACAGCAGTGTTTTTATGATACCTCTGTTAAATATGTTGCCTAAACATTAGTGTTGCTAATATTCTGAATTTAATTCTAATTTAGAAATACATGGTCTCCCAATTTGCCTTTTAACTATGCAGCAGTTACCTGTCTTGTCACAACATGAATCCCTTTTGGGTGAAAGCTATTGATTTGGAGGTTAAAATCATCTTTCTGGGCCTTAATGTAATTTGTTGCAAGTTGGCCTTGGGAAACTTTCTGACACTGACTACATATGCTCTTTGTTGGATATTTACTGAGGAGTGATGTCTGAAAGGCTGAGTTCTTCACCTCCATGATCGTTATTAGTTATGGCATTTCTTAACAAGCTGTGCCACGTCAGTTCTTTGCAACTCAAGGTTTACATTAGCAACCTACAGCTCAGAGCATTGAACAAGCACACTCTTCCACCACAGATAATATTGCTCTGGGAGCGTGTATGTGAGGTTACCCCCTAAACAGAATTTATTTGTAATCCACAAATATTGTCAATGTTGACAAAATTCCTTTCTGTTTTAATTGAGTGAAACGAGGTGCACAGCATAAATATTAGGCAAGACTAAATGAGAACTCCCTGATCTTGTTAAGGAACTCTTACATCTACCACAGAAGTAATTCAACAGAAAATCTTTGGCAGAGGAAAGCACAATATCTATGGCCACTGTTTTGCTCATCAAATGGGAGTTGGGAAAGAGAAGACAGCTAATGCAGTCTCTGAGATGTATGGTACCATTACTTCAATCTTCTCATGCCCCCAGATGCATTTTCACAGGCTGTCAAACGTAAAATCTCATGAGAAGAATTTTCTTCAGAAGATTTTAATCAGTTGAACAAAATATCTGGTTCTGCCAAAACCCTATCTGGCATTAGCAGCAAGATCACTTGACACTCCATCTTGTTTAGCAATATTCTCACCACAATACTATGCTCTAAAGGTCTACAGGTGTTTTCACCACATGGACCCTGACATTCTTAGATTTGAGGGTGGCTTCTTCCAAACAGCATGTTACAAACCACAATCAGGTGAGGAACTAAGAATGAAAATCCAGAAAATTTAAAAATAATCCATCTAATTTTAGTTTTATCTTGACACAAATCTTTCTTTAATGTATACAAGGAATCTACCAATAGTTATAGAACTCTGGATGACATCTATAAATTTCAGCTGAAATTACATTGTCATTCTGCATTATTTGTAGGAGCCTGAAACTTTTCCAAAAGTCTGAGTTTGAAATACATCATGTTTGAAGTGAGCCCCGTACACAGAAATATCTTAACAAATTAAATATATCTGGGGCAAGATAGAGCACTGTCAAGGGCTTGGGAATCAGCCAGGAGCACTGACTCATACTGTCTTCATGAATTGTTGATCTGAGTTTTGGGGACAGGCTAGGTCAGGAAATACCACCAGATGCTGATACACCAGAACAGTTCAGTTGTGCACTGTTCAGGACCAAACATTACACTGCAATATATATAAATGAAATATATTGTAGAGGCCAGATATTATCTAGGGAGGAGTTCGGTATAACTTGGGATCAATGGCACTGACTGCACCTTGTTTTCTCTGTTTAGGTTCTTGTAAGAAACCTGAAGTGGGTGCTCAAGAAATCTGGGGGTTGATCTGGGAGATGTGACCACTGGTGAACTAAGTGGCTGAAAGGCCCAGAAAGCAGGAATGAGATGAAGAGGACTGGTCCTAGTAGGTGGTTAGGGAAAAGAGACTTGTTTGAAACTAAAGCTTCTGTCTCTGGCATGAGTTTATCTCCCCCTCTCAAAACATTCGAGAACTACAGTAATTTACATGCCACCTTTTTTGCTAACTAGAGTTTATGAAATAAAAAAAACATCATCACGAAAGGACACTGGAACAAAACAAAACCTGTGGCTGAGATTTCGTGTGTTAGAGGTGAGATCTCATCTGCAGTGAAACAAATTCATGGGAGATTCCTGTTTACTTTCATGTAAAATGAATTGGATGCAAATTCATTACTGTTTATAGGCTGAATCTCAGCGACAGTTTGTCCCAGGGGCATTGAAAAGTATTTTAAATGATTCTGATAGTTAATTATTCAGCAGACGAGAACCCTTTAAAGACTTTATCATATAAAATGACTTTAATAATTTATGCTTATGGGGCATTACAGAGGTAACTGCTCTGAAGGAGGAGAAGACTGTGTGCCTGCACGGGTATAACTGTATTGTAATAACACGTGCATTACATCTGATATGCAAGTAAGACAGCTGTGATAACCTCAAGTTTCTTCCCTATCCTGCTCTTTGCATCTAGGTCTATAACACTATATAATGTTCTCAGTGAACTTTAAAACGTCTGAAATTCCAGCATTGGTTTGCAAGGAATTAAATGAAGACATGAATTATGTCTTAAATTTTCTGGATCAAGTGTAAGAAGATAGATAATGATCAGAAACAAGTCTTGGGTATCTTAGGTGCAGAGGACAACTGCGTAAGAAGTAAGAGAAGAGAAAGCAAGGGAGATGAAACTGTGCACTTTAAAGGGTGCCCAGTGACAGATGGCTGAAACAAAAGTAGGTTTTGGCAATGCTAGTGGTGAAAGTTGCTCAAAGGGACTGAACCATGAAAATGAAAGACTCTGAAGAAGGGAGTTCAGGATAGTCACTGCTTGATTTCTGTTCTGCTGGAGAAGGAAGGAGGTAATACCATATCACATTGCCTTGAAAGGAATGGGTTTACACATATATAGAAATAGCCACATGGAATCCTGGAATCTCCTGAGCTGGAAGGGACCCATAAGGATCCTCAGTCCAACTCCTGGCTCCACCCAGCACCAGCCAAGTCAGAGCATGGGACTGAGGGCGTCCTCCAGGCACTTCCTGACCTCAGTCCAGCTGTGACCCCTTCCCTGGGGAGCCTGTTCCAGTGACTGACCACCCTCTCAGTAAAGAACCTGTTCCTGACATCCAACCTGACCCTCCCGTGTCTCAGCTTCATGCTGTTGCCTCGGGTTCTATCATTGGTCACCGAAGAGAGGAGATCAGCACCTGCTCCTCTCTCCCTCTCATCAAGAAGCCACAGACCACCATGAGGTCTACCCTCATAAAAGCATTCATTGCCTCTCTGTTTTTCTTTCTATTTGACTGGCATTAACTTGTGCACTCTGGGTAAACACCGAGATGCACAGCACTAAAAGAGTCCTATGTTACCCAGGATCCCAAAAGTTTTGTGACAGCTCCTGTAATTATACTCTATCTCTTGGCATGGGACAAGGACAATAGCTCAGTGATTCCCTCTATTATTAAAACATGCAGTAAATAAGCAAAACAAACGGTGTGTATTTGGTACTAACTTTTCATGTTCTCTCCCCCTCCTTTGCCTACTTGCCTTGTGCTGGAGGTCAGGTACCTAGACTGAGACCCTTCTGCTTGGTTTGTGCCACAGGCTCAAAGTTGGAATGTTCTACACATTTCACACTTCTCTTCATGACAATCCACAGGAAACACAAGGAGAAATTGACAGAGCTATGAGTTCTCCTGCCTGAAAAGTTGTCTGTGCCTGAGCTATCAGTCCAACTCTGCAATTTTTGCATCAACACTCCTTGTGGAATGGCCACAATCCCTTTGCACACAAAGCTCTTACTTTAAAGCCAGGGTCTGAGCCTTTGCTCACACCAGTAAATGTTTCATCAAAACCATTCATGATGTGACTCCAGCTACTGGTGCTGTGTGCACCAGCAGATCTTCAGAGGCGAATGAGATTGCTGTGCCCAGACTGTAACGCAGGTAAGAACACAGAATTTTCTGGATTTGGCCCCTTACCTCTTACATTCAGTTGAGTTCATGGAGTCTGAACTTTTCCATATAGCCACAGTGTAAATCTTTGCTGCTTCATAGCTGTTGAGTTGACACAATCCTCATGTGGGTACCGAAAGGCAAAGCTAAGGGGTTTTTATAAGCCTTCTTCTTCAGTTAAGATTAAAAATACCATCTTGCTTTCAAAGAAAACAATGCAATCAAAACAATACCCTCCCCAATATAACACGATGTTGTACAGGACAAGTATTGATTAAAACAAAATAGACTTTTTAAACACCAGTAATTCTTACCAGTTCTAGAAGTTATTGATTCTGCATCAATGTCATTAGCCTTTTTCTTTGCCACTTCAGCTAGTGCCAATTCACCCTTATCTAGTGCAAGGTAATGGATGTCCTTTGGAAATAAAAGAGAGGGGAAAAAAAGATTAATCTAAAATGAATCTCATAGGAGTAACAAAAGGGATTTTGAAAGAAAGAGGCTCTTTTATTATTTAGATCACAAACACAGATGGAACTGATGAACCTACCATTACATTTTAATTCCCTCCCAATGCAAATTTATTATCTTGCTTGTGCTGCTGAATACAGCGATGAATAAAACACTGACCAATCAGGCACTGATAAAAGTGAAGCTATTGACTCAGTGTATGAAAGAAACCAATCTCTCTGCTTTAAAGGCAACTTATGTCGTGGCAACAGGAATTCAAGGAAAGTTGCTCTGTGTAAATGAGATCTGAAGTACTGGGACTCTTCTGGCCGACAGCCTCTATATGAAGTGTCCATCTACTATGTACATGGATTTTGGAGCAAAGCTCCTCTGGGAGTAATTTTTGCTTGGGGTTTGTCATGTTACACTTATTGTTCTTATAGTAAAGTCTTCCTTGTGCTGACACTGGAGGTAATGAGAGCAACAATGGTCACCAAATCGTGTGGGTTTTCACACCCACCCAGGTGATGCGATTCTTGAGTTGCTCTTGGACCACAACGAGCTTCCCAAAAAAATGTTGTCTAACATGACTAGTTGCCAATACTTTGGATCTAGTCCTTAATCCAGGGTTAAAAATCAGAGAGCTGCAGGAGAAGCACATAATTACAAACAGAATTGTAAGGCTTTCTACTGAATGCTAACCTTTGAGGTGAAAACCACCTGTCCTACATAGAACACAATTTGTGGGAGAATATATTCCCACTGACAAATTACAGCCTCACTGTTTTGGGTTTGGTCCTTGAAGTTTCATCCTTGACCGTTAATAAAGAGACAATTCACCCCCTTCTCCTTTGGCATCAGGGCCAGAGGCTGCTCTGTGCATTAACTGAGACGTATGAAGTGAGGGAAACCCAAGAAAAGTTGGCTAAGGGTTTCCCCCCCACCTCCACTTCTTTGCTGAAGATGCCATTTGGTATCCAAAGATTTAAGTAATTCCTGGACACTGTTCTACAATATGTCTGCATGCAGGAATTTAAAGGAAAAATTAGTATTTGCTGGAAATAGCGACCTCTGCATACCATAAAAGCAACTATATTCTCACTAATGCAGATGATTTCAGGGGAAGCTGTCCTCCTCAGTGTGAGTTAACTGCCACCTTCATCAATACACCAGAAAATCTTACAGGATAAAGTGACTTTGCTCGAGAAAGAAAAGCTAGATGAAAAAAGTGACAGAAACAGTACTAGGAGGAAAGCAGTAGTAGTAAAATAATAGCAATAATAACAGTAGTAACAACAATATTAATAATAATAACGAAGCAAACTTCGATCCTAGGGGAAACAGACTAATTCCACAGAAAACTTGGTAGTGACTTGCAGGATCCCAACATTGCACAGGAGACAGCAATATTTTGTAATTACAAACACAGGTGTGACTTAAAAAAACCCAAACCTTGAAAGTGTCTTAAAAAGACTTAAAAGTGTCTCAGAGCAAAGCAATGAGTCACGAACTCGTTATGAACTCTGTGCTTCCTCTCTCTGTAGGTCTAACCTGGCTGTCAGGAGAAAAGGGCCTGAGTAGCAAGGTATGATTTCTCTGAAGATTAAACAGTAGATATTGTCAGCTTATTTAGATAACAATAGAAAACCTAAGGGCTCTCCAACAAGCCTGGACATAGAAAGCTTTGACTGTATAGGCAGATTGTGCTCACTAATTTAAAATACATTCTGATTATGCTTAATGACTGCCTTTTCATAGTTTAAACGATGCGAACTATTGTCTACTTCAATGCAATTTAATATAGTGACCTTGGGGAGGGGGTGGGAACGACTGCAGAAAGCAACAAAGTTCTTTCTGCTGTGTGTATCAAACCATCTGTTGCTTTCAGACCTTGCTTTCACCCTCGTTTTCTGTTCAGGTAAAGAAATGTAAAGATGCTGCATATTCGTCGCTAACTAGTGGGGGCTTTGCAAGAACTAAGGAGGTAGCGGCAGGCTGGTAAGTGGTTTTCTTTGGGGTTCCTCAAGTTGCTGTCATAAAGAATTTTTTATTTTTTTTCTAAAGTAGCTCTTGTCTCTATCTCTAAACAAGCTTCAGAGAGAAGAGATTACAGATATAAAACCTCCTAATCAGGAAATTTCATATATATCTAGGTTGAAAAATCAGCCAGAAAACTGGATTTTTCTAAGAATTTATAACACTCTGATTAGAATAAAATTAGAAAACAAATAAAAGAGGAAGAAGAAACACTGGATTGACAGGAAAAAATGTAAATAATTAAATTAGCTGAATAGTCATTATAGATCTTTTTCACAGAATTATCTAAGAATTTATCAGTCCAAAGATCATGTTCCTCTCAAAGACAGTAGTGACAATAAAAACAATTTCCAGCTGCTTATCTGGAGTTTGCTGAAAGGGCTGCATTTTATCATTTAACAGTTTATTACTTTTAGGACTACTTGCTTTTTGCTCTCATCTTTGTGACTCACAGAGCTGGCCCTTGGCGAGCAGGAGTCATTTGAAACACTGATGTACGTTTGTCTATAGGATATTTCTGGGCAAAATTCCAACGTTTCTTCGAAACATGCACTCTCCTCATCAGTGTATCACCCAAGATCTGACAGTTTTATTAAAGTGTCTTTTCCTCATGGGTTTTTTTTTTTTGCTACCTTTGGTACATGGGATGGCCTTTTGAATTTTCAGCAGCTGAGAGCTGGAGCATACTACAAAAGGATTTCAAGCTAACAGCCCTTCTGCTGCTTGATCTTTTCTGTCACAGATTGGATCAGTCACTGTCCAATAAATGTGGCTGTTGTTCATATTATGCCCTTTCCAGTTTTATTTTTTTTATTGAACTTTGTAGGAGATGATAATAATTGATGGGCTTTGACGTGACGTGAGGGTAAAGCTTATGGGGAGACACAGCGGTGTGTATGTGTCTTGTTATGGCATCATACTAGTGACGCTATAGCTGCAGGACTAAACTTCTCAGCTTTTTTCTTCCTTTTTAAATTCTATGGAAGAAATTAGCCCTCAAAAAACATTCTTAAAACATCACTGCAATCTCAAAACAAGCCACAGGAATGCTGCTGACACTGCAGATTGGAGAAAGAGATGCTTGGGATAAACCCTCCAAGACACAGGACATTTCCTTAGAAATCTCAGCAGGTGGGTATTCAGGGTTTGGACCCTCCCCAGCCCCTGTTACCTTCTGTCATCCCCTTTAATAAACAGATTTTTTTTTCTCATTTTGCTTATGTCATCACATATTTTTCTTTAGTCTATTTCTTCTTGAAATCCCATTAAATTAACTGGGAATACAGTGGCGTGACTCCTAGAACTGTCTGAGGGTATTTTTTACATGGACTTGGTTGGTCTGTTAACCAGCAGTACAAATAATTGACCAATATATTACTTATTCCTGCTACACATAATGATAAATACTTGAAGTATAGGTAAAGTCAGGTTGCATGTTATTAATTGCATTTTGACCTATATAAACAATATATACAAATTATTCGGTGTTCAGCAGAAGTGAAGGATGCACAGACCTTGCTTAGCAGTAGTATTGTTAGACTAATACCTAGAAGGCCTGCAAGCTTTCAGGAAACAAAGTATCTAATTTTCACACAGTATTTAGTGCGACAGAGCCCAACTCTAGAAATTACATGGCACAAATAAATACTTTTTGTGACCTATGCACCTTTAAACTTCCCGAGTCCTGTACTTAACAGTCTTGCAGCAGTACCATTGTTAGCTTATTGCAAAGTTTGTTCGTTAGAACCTTATTTAGGAGGTGAATTAGCAAGAGGATGTTTCCCCAGAGGAGGCAGTGAATTAACAGAGGATTTGAAGAGCGTGTGTGCTGCTTGTTGTATTAATTAGGGGTAACTATGAGGAATCTTAGCGAGCAGAATGATGGCAACGTAGAACTGCTTGAGATCTCATGGCAGTGCAAGCCAGGAAGAAGTATGGGGACACATTTATTTACATTTTCCATTGGTGAGATGGGAAACAGAGAGGAGGTGCTGAAAGAGGAAAGGGAAAACAAAGATGAGTAGGGAAGGATGGAGCAAATTTATCTGTGAATGTTGGAACTCCTCTTGGAGGAAAGTTGGAGAATCTTTTTTGTTGAGAGGAGGACATACTACTGCTGGTGGACCCTGGTACTAACAGCATCTCTCTTGTTAGCAGCTTTGCACCCTTCTCTTAACCCAACACTGGTGTTGCCTGCCCTGGGACAGAGGTGCTCCCTCAGTCCTGCTGTCAGCAGAGGGAAGGAAAGAGGAAAAGATCACGTAGGAAATGCTCTCAGCCATATGAGAGAGGGCCCTTGACATGGCAAACCAAATTCTGGGTCATTTGTTTTGCCAGAGTGGCTTGAATTACTCTGGGAAAATTCATTATCTTTATGGTGGGAGAGCCCCTGACAGGTTACAGTCAGAATCTTACATCGCCGCAGCAGTGTTTAGCTTGATTCGGTATAAAATTTGTACCGAAGAAGTTTTACATTCAGTATAAAGAAAAAAGGAAAAAGATGAGCTGAAAAGAGGAAAAAACCCCAAAAACCCCAAGGACAGTAAACATAAAACATTCAATGAATTTCCTAAAAGTCTGACATTTCTATCACATTCTTTTGATGCATACTTAGAAAAGTTTATCACGGTATTCACATCTTTCTAATTAGATGGAACAAGCCAGATGATTAGAGCTGTGAAACAAACATCAAAAGGTTCACACAACTTTTTATATAATTAGAAGGGAATTTTCATAACCCATAGAAGCAGTATTTAATTGTGTAATTTAACATACAATTTAAATATCAAGATCAAACTAGCAGGGCAAGTGACTTAATGGGATAAATGATATTAACATCTAGTGTCAAAGCTTAATTTAAACAACAGAATGTCTTCATTATGCAAAAGAGTCAAGCAAACGAATCGTTCAAAGGGCCTTTTTTTTTTTCCAACAAGCCCCTTTCCTATTGTTTCTTTGAAAACAATGAAATCAGCTGTGGAGCAGCAACATGCTGAGAGACTAGGAAAGCACGATTGGCTTTGTCCATCTGACCTCGCTGTGACATTGTGGTGCAAGATCTTATAAAACAAGAGCCTCCTGCGGAGCTCACACAGAGGACCTTTTAAGAGCTGGTTAATTTTACTTTTGTAGTTAATTAAATGGGAGGGGGCAGAGAGTGCATGAAATGTAAAAACCCTCGGGTTGATGCTGCTGAGCTTTGTTGTTTTAAAAGTACCTGTAGAAGCGTTCATAATTTGTCACTTTTCACAAAACCCTAAGAGACAAACTAAGGGCATTCAGGATCCCCAGGATACGGCCAGCTCTTGTGTCCAGGACTCAGCAGTTGCACTTCTTAAAGGAACGGATTAGAAACATATAAGCTTATTAGAGTGAAAGATGACATTCACTCACATCGGGACGGATGAAGAAGGGGAAAGTTCAAAAACATATACATTAATTCCTGGAAAATAAAGAATAGCCTTTAGGCTATGTTAGGAGAAATGTCAATGACTCTAAAGACACACAGTTCCCATTGAGGAGTTTCATGATGGCAAAGAGCAAACCAGGTAGAATAGTTCTGCCTTCAGCATGTTTCTAAGACTGCAAACGACACCGATACGTTTTTAACATATAAGAAAAAGCTGACAACAGCCTCTGTCTCCAGAATGGACTCACCATAAACAGGTCCCGAGCACCTATGTCCACAGCCAGCAGAAATGCCTTTTCAAATCTCTGATACCTGCAAGAGAAAGGAAAGACATCACATGCTGAGGATAACCGCAAAGCTGTGTCGCGTTTTGTTATTGGGCAGATGAAGTGCTTCAGTTCTCATTGACAACGGTGGCAACACTTTGCTGGGGAAACATGATGCTCAGATTGCAGAACCAGGGCATTGGCTGCCCATAACCTTCCTTACTGTTTAAAACCTTCTGCAAATGCAACACCCCATCAGATTTATTTGAATCTGGATTGAGCTGTAGGCATTGGAGATCATAACAAATGGATACTTTGAAAAATACCAGCCACACAGCACAGATAAATTCTAGACCAAATAACACTGGTGGGAACCTCCCAATCCCTTGCAGAACAGCCCAATCCCAAATCTTGCCAGACTTCAGAGGTCCTGATAGTAGTTTGCATTGAGGTTTTTCCTCACAGACCCCTCAATACAGCTGTCTGAAGATGATAATCCAGTTGAGTCATGCTCAATAGTCATGAATCCCCAGCAACTGACAAAGGCGGGGGCTGACACTGCTTTGCCTCTAACTCCTTCAGCCCAGCATTAGCACATACTCCTATGAGTTTTCTGGAGATCTCATGGTTAAGAAGGCTGTGTCAATGACATAAAACAAGGGTAAAAAAGCAAAATTCACAAGCAAAAATTACCTCTAAACGTGCTCTAGAACACACCACCCAAGTATCACTTAGAGATGCAGGAAAGTAGGAAAGGACCAGTGTGGATGCAGACCCTTTACCATTAACCTGGGAGGGGTGGGGTGTATCACAGCACTCTCAGACTGTTACTTTGATGGGTTGACGTCTTGCTGAAAAATAGCTCCTTCCATTTGTAATGGCAGAGGCTGTGCCACCTCCTTCCTACCCAGAGACCATCCATCATCCCCTGGCAATTACAGCAAATACATCCATGGGATGGAGATACTGCGGAAGACTGGCTGCATCCTCTCACTTGCAATCCTTGGAAATTCCACAGAAGTGGAAAACAAGCCATCCATTGGGAGCTTTCCGAGAATATATACAACCTTGCACTGGCAAATGCTAATTACAACAGGAAATTCTGCATCAGGCTAATGCTTCTCTCCTACTAGACATAGATAATCGTTCTGTGATGAACACCCTGTACTGAAAGTGATTCTATTTGTACACATTTTCTTCTGCTGCATGCTTTAAAATATAAAAGTACCCCTAGAAATAGATTTGGTGATTATTTTTAGATGTGCAAACCAAAAAATACCTCAATTTTACTTTAGTTGTGAAATCATCATTCCTTATAGAATGATTTTTGTATTTTTCTCACTACTAGCAAAGTTCCCCTCTTTTCACTTGCTAAAAATCTCAAGAATACATAAGTTGGAGATGCATGAAGTTTGGGAAGAAGATAACCTCCTTCTCCCAGCTGGAAAAAAGCAGAATTATGGTTTCTCAGTGCTACAAGGGTACAGTTTATTCTTGCCTAACAAAGACTGTCCAACCTCATCATATTGGTAGGACAAGGGGCAATGGCTTCAAACTAAAAGATAGTAATGGCTTGGATTAGAAGTTAGGAAGAAATTCTTTATTCTGAGGGTGGTGAGGCCCTGGCACAGGTTGCCCAGAGAGGTTGTGGAAGCCCCATCTCTGGAGATGTTTGAGACCAGGTTAGATGAGGCTTTTGGCAACCTGGTCTAGCGAAGGCATCCCTGCCCATGGCAGGGGGTTGCAGCTAGGTGATCTTTTAGGTCTCTTCCAACCTAAAACAATCTGAGACTCTGTAGGGATGCCAGTATTTATACAACTGTGTATCTTGGGGTACCTTGGGAAACCACGGGCAATGCTCTTCTCCAGGCCAGTGTGCATGAGCACAGGGGAAACACGGGAATGCTCCTTCCCCTTGGTGGGTGAAGGAGTCCCAGGTGAGGTACCATACAGGGACTCCTGTTTCTGCCTAAAGCTTAAGCGGTTTTATACCTCCCTCTTACTACAGCCTCATTGCTGTCTTCTCTTCCGCTGCGCTTGGAATGACTCAGCAGATTGTGAGATAGAGCCAGCGAGGACTTTTCCTCAAGGAATAACATTCGTGACAAGAAGGCATAATAGTTAGCTTAAGTAGAAAAGGAAATGCACTCTCCAGGTGAGGTTCCTAAGAGCTGGAGTCCCTAAAGCTAATCTTCCCGCTGTGTCTTCCAAACACTAATTTGCAGCCCTCCTCACAGAACCTGTTTGAGGGAGGGGAAGAGATGAATTAAGGTTAACCTCTCGATCGCTGGGGAACAGGCAGCACACCACCATTTTATCATGTACATCTGCATATCTGAAGCTTTTCAACATGCTGCCTGTGAAGGATTTTCCATTAAAACACATTATGCTGCAATGCTGCTTCTGAAGCTTCTGCTTTAATTACGACAAATAACTACACGTTAAAATGCGTGTATCTTGAATAGCCATCATGTATATCTTTTTTCCAGCACATTTTTCTTTTCAATTATGGATTAAACGTACATTCTTAGCACTTAGAGGGGAAATTGGAAACCAAACAGAAACTGGCTGCACAACTAGCTAAACAGAAAGCCTGCATCATTATTTTGCTCTTCCAAAGTTTTATTTACAGACCATTTAAATGATATTTGCTTTAGCCAAAGCAAAAATGTCTGCAACTGAAAAAAAAGTCAAGTAACTCTTTCATTTGATTGAACAGCAGAATGGTACCATGGGGTTAAACCTGTCACTTCACTGCTGTTTCATGAAGATTTCAGTATTTTCCCCTTTAATCAACATAAATACTTCAGTCTCATTATGGCCCCCATTCATAAAACTGTGAAGTTAGCTCATTATTTTCAGACCTGTACTGAGAATAAAAAAAAACAACAAATGTGTAAGTGGGGGAGCAAGACTATCCCAGAAATCCTTTTCACAAAACAAAAGAGCTGGAAATAATAATCACAGATAATTCATAAATTAATATACACAGAATTGCTTTACAACAACTTGGAGGTTTCCAACAAGACTGACAGGTTTGCATTACTTAGGCAAACAGTATTGAATCAGTCAAGAATGTCAAAGGGTGGTTGTTAGTTTTTTTTTTTTAAACTAGCTTTTTGAGAAACTACTTGTTATTTTGAATCTCTTTGGCATGGAAGTTGTGCTGTCCTTATTCCACAGGAACAAGGAGAGAGAGTCCTGTGCAG
Organism: Heliornis fulica; assembly: GCA_013399135.1. Classification (NCBI taxonomy): domain Eukaryota; kingdom Metazoa; phylum Chordata; class Aves; order Gruiformes; family Heliornithidae; genus Heliornis; species Heliornis fulica. Next base: position 258,513 of record VXBZ01012581.1, on the reverse strand, counting down.
CACGACACTGACCTCAAGTGAATAATGTCCATTTTATAAGCATTTTTTGTCGTGGGAAGACCTCTTGCTATTGCTAGCACACTTCACTTGATTTTTTTTATCAGCTCCTCAAACAAACCCACCCCCTAGCAAAACACCCTCCCCTTTTGTTCTTGTGCTACAATTACAAGGTACAATATTTGCTCTCTACAACGGCATCTACAGGGTACTGGTCTCGAAGAGAATGTCTTCCTGCCCCTTCCTCCACCTTGTTACTTATTGCTTGCTTCACAATAACTCCAGCCATCAAGACTTACATATCTCTTGAAAAAGAGAGATAAGGAAATCTGCCTGTAAACCATGAAGTTCAGCCACTTGTTTGGTCAAAGTGACAGCCAACAGAAATATGACCTTCAAAGATTAAAACTCTCAACCGCGATTAACTATACAGGACAGATAGGGAAACGTTTCCCTGCGAGCTGTTTAGCACATACAGGATGAACTTCAGATTCTCCTATAATAAAATATCACTTATTATATGCCCTTATGCAACCTCTTTACATTTCTGTAGGGTGCATAGGGAGATGGCTATTAGCACATCTGTTGTAAGGACAGGAAAATAAAGGAGAAATGCGAGTGGTATGACAGGGGTTGCACGGGCTGAAAATGGTCGAGGATTAGAAGAGCCCAGACCTGCCCTCTGTGGAGGGGTGGCAAACCTGCTGCCTGCTTGTACTTTGGGAAAGTGACTTAACTGAAAGATATGCCAAGAAAACAATTCTAATTTTATTTTTAAAAATAATATTTAATAATAATTATATAGTCTATTAACTTCAGAAAGCTTGCTTTTCACCCACATAAAAAGACAATCAATTGCCCAGGGTTTTCTCTTGGTGGATGTTCACAAAAAGGTTGATTTTAAACATTTTAGATCAAAACCACACACACAGACTGTGGCAAGGGGAAGGGGTGGAAATGAAGTGTCTTCAGTTTTTATGAGAGGCTCTACAAATGTATCAGAAAGGCAGAACATCTGTATCCCACAATGCCTAAATTGAGCGTGATCACATAGATACACACACTTTTCAGGCTGATGATGGTCAAAATAATTTGTATTAAAAATATTTGTAATATTTATCCATAGCATGAAAACATCTCATAAAACTCCAGGAACCAGGGGAAGAAAAAACCCAAACCCAACCCAAATCATGTGGAGGGAGGAGGAAGGGCAGAGAGAGAGCGAGAGCTCATGCAAGCAAGAGAGAAATATAGTGCAGAAAAGATGGAAACATTTCTTTAGGGACTAGTTACAACCAACAAGCCTTCTTAGACATGCCCATCGACCATGTAAGCATATTCCTTGTGCTGGGCTGATAAAGGAGGGCTGCAGCAGGTTTTTTTCCTTGTCTTCAATAAGAGTACACAACATTTAGAAAATAATCTGCCGGGGAAGAGCTGTGGCAGAAATAATATTTATAAGGCAATCCTTTTTAATGGAAGAAATTTCAGAGTCCTCCTCATCTCACAGTCCAATCAAGGGTGATGTGCATTCAATAAGTGAATATTAAATATGCACTGAGCAAACAGAACAGGAAAAAAAATGAATATTGAAATAATTTACATGTAATCAAACTACACTGAAATTAAGTTTTAATTGTTCGGTATTCTGTGATGCATATGCAGATTTTAAAGTATTCAGAATATCAATCAAGTGTTTACTTACATCAAGCAATTGTATTTAAGCATACAAAACAGATGATGAAAATATGTTCAATCAGCTACAGCTCCCAACATTTACTGCAGGGTTTACATGATCACTTTTAATTCAGTTATTTCATTTAATATTTCAATTTAATAGCTCATTCTTTCATTCAATTTCTAGGCATCTTGCCCAATTCTTAAACACAATAATAATAATTATTCATAAAAGGAGCTGTTTCCCATAAGTTCTCATATCAGCAATTTTTGGAACAGAAATGGTTTTCATGCCTCCCCCCCCGCTAAAGTATTGCTATTATCTAAATATTTTCCTTTAAATTACACAATGTTAAAATAAAGAACAACATCTGTAAAATGACTGTGCCCTGTTTCATTGGAATTCTGAGTCAGAATAATTAGAGATTATCAGGTTAAAGAATGTAAAAAGCATGTAGCTAGGCTGCAAAGCCATTGATGTTATTTTTTTTTTGTTTGTTCTCAACCAACTGTTGAACACAGCATCTATACAGTCAGGTATAGATGGTACAACTTCAGTGCATGCTTAAATTGGCAGCCCCAAAATTCTATTCACCTTCAAGGAAATATCTTCAAGTAGAATTTCAGTAAGTTCTGAAGACTGTGGTTGCTATTTAACCTTCCATATATAAAACATAGTATTAGTCAAAGTCTTATATCCTGCATTTTATAGCAAATGATGAAATACTGGTATTTTACTTGCAGTTCCCAGAGTGGAATAAATATATCAAGATCCTACATTTCGGTTAAAAATCAAAATCACTTTAAACAAAAGTCAATGAAAACCTGATACCGTGGTACCCCAACAAGTTCGGTCAGACACCCTACTTAAAACAATTGCAGAGAAAAGTCAGACCACTGAATGCAGCCCAAAAACCAGTAACCCACCAAAAACCAAACACCTCCCTCCCTCCCTCTTTCCCCAAACTGTAAGTTTGTGTTTCAGAATCATGGGGGGACGGCGGGAGGGGGAGCTCAGTACCAAAACTTTTGGGATTTACTTCATAACCTCTTCTTCTTTGTTTGGATAACTAACAGGAAAATACAACTATACTCAATACTACTGATCTCCTCTGTCAATAATCAATTAATTGTGGGATATTTGTTTACTGCATCTAGACCAGGTCAACACTGCTGCATGTGCAAAGTCAAACCAGAAACTTCATGTATCATGATTAGAAACTTAAGAGAAAAAGTTCTGCAACTCATACTGTTGACCAGTTTCCTACACTTCCTTCTAAACAGGGCTCAACACAGTAACTCTATGTGTTCCCTACATATTCTCTGCCAACACATGCTCCTCCTCCAAGCAGGGTATACTCATACCCTCCAACTGTGGCTTGAGCAAAAGGCAACATAGACTGTTACGCAGCACATGTCTTGGTTGGCAGAACATCTATCTGCTGGACTGCCACTGTAGCTTTTTGGGATGGAGATAATTACCTAATGTATCTTATTTAACCCAAGCTAGTTTCTGATTTTCACAAAGCTGTTAGGCATTTATTTCCTAGACTCCTACCCTTGTAAAGCTCATTGAGATTCACCGATGAGTCTCTAAGTTAGCGGGGAAGAAGAATCAACAGATGCATTTGTAAGTTATGACCTCCGAGACGTCAGCTGAATTATTTTGCCAGCCTCCTGCTATTATGCTACTAGGTTTTGGGGTTTTTTTTTAGTTTATGAGCTCTTTTGAACAGGACACACAAACTTAGAAGGCACTCATAGCGATGAGGAGAAAGTGCTGCAGAGCACACCAAAGGCTAATGGAGAAACAGCCATTGGGTCTATATGTACGTGAGTCAAGGGTATAATCTTCTAAATTGTATTTTAGATGCAAAAGCTCTAAAGGTTGTCCAGGTATAATCTATAGATCCCTTCAGGCCCAAATTTAGCAAAGCATTAATGTATGGGCTTATGACCTATAATTTTCTACAAGCCCTAAATATAGGCACGTTAAGTGAAGTGCTGGATTTGGGGGTGGAGTGACTTGTTTAAAAAGAAATCCCTTATGGAATCTTTCAAAGGTCACATGCAAATACATCTCAAGTAAAAGTGAATAAACATGAGAAAACGTCAAACAGGTGTAAATATCTTAAGACACCCATCATCTCTGTTACTTGAAGCATCCTGTCAAGTTACCTATAAGTCCACCTATAACTTTATAGGTTGCTGGGCATAAAACCAAATGCCCTTCACATCAAAGAGTACTCTCTGGTATGAAGTAAGAAAACAACCAAACCAACCAAATTAAAAAAAATAGGAGGAAAGAGAAAGCTAATAAGGGGAGCCAGACAGTATGACTCCCTGGCCAGAGAAAAGCCTTGAGGGCTCTAACTAGCTGCGAATCCTGAAGACGTTCCCAACTCAAGGAGTGGAAAAAAAAAAGTCACAAAAAAAAAAAAAAAAGAAGAGGAAAATGACCTTACTAAGTGATTCCTGCTTCTGGGATGATATTCTGCCTTAGGAAACTGATATGTGTCTGTGTGAAATAGCTCAGATGACTCTATGCTAAACATTCATGCTTCTTCTCAGAACAGGCTTTCCATGTTCAAAGGAAAGATATCCAGGCATTTAAGAGTAGGATTTTCAAGTGAACCAAGTTAATTTTTTAATAAAGTAGTGTAGTAAAAAGGCACCATTTGAACTTTTAAAATACACATTTAGTGAGAGGCTAGATGTATGAAGTATTCTAGAAATATTCTAGAATTCTAGTACTCTATTTATTCTAGAAATAGTAGTTTTAGCTGTATGAGAGCTACATCACTACTTGCTTGACCTTTGCTCTATTAACTATAAAACAGCACCAGTTCAAAACTACCCAACTGTCTTACATCTAAACCAAAGCTGCATTAGTTAACAGGTCGTGCTTCCACGGGTCTCTGTGTCCCACACGTCCCGTGGGACACTGTTCAATCCCATCAGCCTGGGTTCTCGTGGGACAGGGTGAGCCACTGCAGAAGATGGCTCTTGGAAGTTACAGCAACCTTGTCCTACCACGCAGAGGAACTCTTTTGTGTCCATCAAGCGCTCTGAGACTTTGAGTAGTAGGTGCTATAAAAGTCTGGAGAACAGTGATAAATTGCTATTTTAAATTGTTATTATACAAATTGAAGCCATGATGGTTTGTTTCTTTTTAAACTAGATTCAGCCTTTTCTCTTGTAATATGCACTCCGAGTTTCCCCCAGTCTGGGTTTCCCCTCTTCATACACATTTTCCTTCAAGAGAATGTATTTTGTTACCATAGCCATATTTCCCTACCTTGTAATTTTATCCTAGTGACTTTTCTTCAGGTTTCTCTAAGCTGCAACTAACACAGCCAACACAACCTCCCCCCATCGCCAAACCTCTCCGTTCCCCCGGTCCTTAGTAACTTCTCAACAGTCTATCTTTACATACAGACACACTCCAGCATACTCTTCCAAAGTACTCTGGGCTAAACCCAGATGTTAATTAAAAATGCTGATAAGAGTCAGCTGCACCTGTTGTTTCACACACACTTTACTCAGCTTTGTCTGTTAAATCCTAGCCTTTACTGCACTAATTCTCATCTGCCTTTCTTCTCTCCCAGCTTTATCCCTCTCACTCTGGTGATCACGTAAACTTAACGGTATGTCCTGAAAGCTGGATGTTATTGAGCAAACATATCAGCATGCCCACACACTAAAGACAGTTCTAGAACAGAGGCCCAGTATCATCACTGTGGTTAAGGATGAGCTGCTGCCTCTATAGTAAATCTCTTTGTAGATGTGCAATAGCTCTGCGACTTCAAACTACTGGAGACGAAAATTTGGTATCAGAGAGGAACAGGCCCTTTTCCCCCCTGACTTTATATGAGGTTCAGGGCCATTTCTCCCTCATGCCTGACACTGGATAAGATGGATTGTTTTCATGCTAAAACTTCTCAGAGAAAATCTATTAGCTCAACATCTTCTAAAGCTGGCTGTCGAAAGACAAATATCCGACTACAAAGTCGTGGTGCAGGGCCAAATTTTTAATCACTTGTTGAGTTACAGGTCCACCAGAGTATATTTACTTTTCCTATCTAGGTTTGTCAATAGCCAGTATTATTGCTTTATAACAAAACAATACAGTAGTGAATCTTATAAAATTCCCCACACAGGAACTCCATTACAGCAAACATAGCAACAGGAGTCCCAGACAAGAAATTCTCAAGAATGTTGATCGTATGAATTTTGGCCCATTTTTGAGGGAGCAAATGGAAAACTAATGAGCATTTTATGCTTTTTCCATGTAGCATCTAGCACAAGGCCACACAATGCAAGAATGAGCATTTGCTCAGGCTGAAGGTGCATCTAACCTAATATTTTGCCATCAGCTTGGCACCTAGGAAAGAGCACAAACTAGGCGAGCACATGGTGATACTTCCCTAAGCAGCCTCCTAGTCTGTGACAATTTGAGGTTCAGGGATTTGCCGAGCCAGAAGTGGTTTCTCTGCCAGTATTCCTCAATGAATTTCTCTTCCCTGAACCTTGCCTTTCAACTCATGTACAATTTTATCATCCACAACATCCTGTGGTAAGGAGCTTCATATTTTAACTATGTGTTAAGCAAAGAATCATTGTATTTTGAAACCGCCACGTGCTAGCTTCATATGATGACCCCTATTTTTTGTATTAGAAGAAGCAGTGAGCAGTCATTTACTGTCCTCTTTCTCCATAACAGAATTTAATAGATCTCTATCTAAGTTGCCTCTTTTTTAGGTTGAGGAGTTCTAGTCTACTTAGTCATTCCTTTCACTAAAGCTGCTTCATGCCTTTAATCATCCTGGCTGCCCTTCCTAAAGCTTTTTTGAGCCCTACTATATCCTTTTACAGATTATGGGACTCCAAAACTACAAACAAAATTCAAGTGAACTGATTTTTTTTCCCCCCACTGTTTTGCTGTCTATTCCTTTTCTAAAAATTCCTGGCATTAGGTTTGCTTTCTGTAATTGTGCTAAGCACTGAAATATTTTATAGCTGTAGAGTTATAAGACCAAATTCTTCTTCCAGAATAATGACAAACTCTGAATCCATCAATTTATGCATAAAGTCATGAGCCCCTCCCCCACCCACACTTTGTGCTTCGTTTTGAGTTTATTTACATTTAACTTTCCCTTCAATTTTAACACTGTGTTGTTGAGTCCTGTGAAGCTTTTCTGCTGTTCTTCACAGCAGGTCCTATCTTTACTGGTTTTAGTAATTTAGTACCATTAGGAAATGCTGGCACCTCACTAAATCCTCTGTCAGACCACTTGTGAGTATAGATACACTATACTTAAAATTTCCATTGCTTACATCCACTGACAACTGACCACCTACTCTACTCTGTTTCTTACCTTCTATACCAAAAGGAAGATTCCCTCTTACCCCATAGCAGCTTAGTTTCTTTAACACATTTTGGAGGTAGACCTTCCAAAAAGGTCTTCAGCAATCAAAATTTCATTAGTAACAGCTGGATTTCCATTAACAACATGGAATCATAGAATGATTAGAGTTGGAAGGGACTCCCAGAGGTCATCTAGTCCAACCCCCCTGCAAGAAGCAGGGACACTCCCAACTAGATCAGGTTGCTCAGGGCCTCATCCAACCTGGCCTTGAACGTCTCCAGGGATGGGGCATCCACCACCTCCCTGGGCAACCTGGTCCAGTGTTCCACCGCTCTTACAGTAAAGAACTTTTTTCTAATATCCAATCTAAATCTCCCTCCCTCTATTTTGAAACCATTACCCCTTGTCCTGTCACAACAGTCCCTACTGAACAGCCTCTCCCCATCTTTCTTGTAGGCCCCTTGAGGTACTGGCAGACCACTAGAAGGTCTCCCCGGAGCCTCCTCTTCTCCAGGCTGAACAGCCCCAACTCTCTCAGCCTGTCCTCGTAGGAAAGGTGCTCCAGCCCCTTTATCATCTTTGTGGCCTCCTCTGGACCCTCTCCAACTGGTCCATGTCCTTCTTATGTTGGGGGTTCCAGAACTGGACACAGGACTCCAGGTGAGGTCTCACGAGGGCAGAGTAGAGGGGGAGAATCCCCTCCCTTGACCTGCTGGCCACACTTCTAACATCATTGTGGACATCAAAGAATTTTGAGTTTTGAGACACAACTTGCCTTTACAGAGATCCTACTGACTTTCATCCTTTGCAATGTATTTGTCTGTATGCTCACAAATCTTTAAAATACAGTTTCTACTAGTTTCACTGGTAGGGCGGTGGAATTCCAGGGCTATCGTCTTCAAGGTCTCTCCAGACCGTGTTTCCAATACCGACGCTGTATTTTCTCCATTCCTACCCTCAGGTACTAAAACCACTCTAAATAAGAAGTTATACACCCATATATTTCAGAGATGTTATGCTTGACTACCTTTAGAAATTATGGATTAATTTTAGTGCTGGTTGTATATTACCATCCCTCTGTCTGATCTCTTTTACTGATATTTTAACACCTACTAGAATAACCTACCCCCAGAAAAACATACTCCCATCCTCTCCTGTCCAACTAGTCAAAAGGGGATTTTTGAAGCGATGTACACGCCTATCTGCTTTTTGTACCCTTTTATAAGCTGCTTTTTTTTTCTCCATACATTTCTGCTGGTCTTTATGCCTTGCCTCTATTTCAGAAACTATATCCAAACATCCAAGAGCTTTCTGTTAATTGGCCAGTAATAATGTGATACAGGAGCTAGACATTTACAGTGCAAATCATTCCATTTATCTTCAAACAGCTCGCTTTTACATGGCTAATTTAAGCTAATCAAGTAGGGTCCCTTTATAGTTAATTGATAGGGACAGGCACTGGCATTTGATTCTTCATGCTTATCTTGGACATCTCCCTTCAACATGATTACTCAAGCTTTGAGTGCCCATGTCTTTATGCTATCTATAGAGGAAGCCCAGATGAGCATGTAGGACATCTAAACTCTATACCATTAAGTCAGGAGAGGAGAAGTGCACCCCTAAGACACTACATCCAGTTATTGGACAATTGACTACTGCTGACTTTTGTTCTAAATTTTATTTATGGTATCCTTTCCTTAGCAGGCTCTTCAGTTCTGAAGAGCCATAAAAGGGAGCTCTGCATTTGAAGATAGAAAGCCTAGGGCTGCCTGACTGCTCAGTTAGCTCTTCCTGGAGGGTACTGGATGGAAGCAGGATAAAAGTCAGAAAAACAAAACCCTTTAAGAAGGAAACCAAACCATTTTTTGCACACAATGAATGGATTACATATTGCCAAGCCATGTTCTATTCTGATGAGCTGAGCTCAAGACAGGATACTGACATATACAGACAAGTGAAGCATAATGGTGGGGCTCAAAATGCCTCTGAAGACAAACAGAGAAAAAGCATCTTGGTAAAGAGATGAGAAATGAATCAACCTGGAAAGACTGCAAGGGAAAAACAAACCCCCTTGAAGTTCTTGGTCACGACCTCAAGAAGAAATTTCAGAAGGAGTGTGGTGGCTGGAGGCTAAGTGCCCACCAGAGCTCCTCCTTCACTCACCCTTCTCAGACAGGGAAGAGAAGATAAACAAAATGCTCATGGGTCAAGGTAAAGACAGGGAAAGATCATTCACCAGTTACTGTCACAGACCATACAGACCTAACTTAGAAAAAAATGATCTAACTTATTACCCAAGCAAAACAGAGTAGAGCAATGAGAAATAAAACCAGATCTCAAAACACCCCTCCTACCCCTTCCTGGGCTTGAATTTACTCTCAAATTCTCTACCTCTTACCTCCAGCAGCACAGGAGGAATGGAGATTGTGGTCAGCTCATCACATGTTTTTTCTGCCTCTCCTCCATCCTCAGGAAGAGGACTCCTCACACACTTCCCCTGCTCCAGTGTGCAGACGTTCGGCACCAGACTGCTCCAGCACAGGACCCCCAAAGGGCCACAAGTCCTGCCAACAAACCCACTCCAACATGGGCTCTTCTCTCCACAGGTCCTGCCAGGAACTTGCTTCAGTGTGGGACTCCCACAGGGTCACACACCCCTTTAAGTGTCTCCACCTGTTCTGATGCACGGTCCTCCACCAGCTGTAGGTGGGTATCTGCTTCACCATGAACCTCCTTGGGCTGCAAGCAAAGGGACAGCCTGTTTCACAATGGTCTTCTCCATGGACTGCAGGGGAATTTCCACTCCAGTGTCTGGAGCACCTCCCCCCTTTCCTTCATTGATCTTAATGACTGCAAAGTTTCTCACATCTTCTTCCTCATCACTCTAGCTGCAAAAGCTACTGCTCTTTTTGGGTTGGTTTTTTCCCCTTCTTCAATATATTTTCACAGAGGTGCTACCACAGTCACTGATTGGCTCAGCCTTGGGTCTGTCCTTGAGCTGGCTGGTGTTAGTTCCATCACACCAAGGGGAAGCTTCTAGCAGGCTCCCACAGAAGCCACCCATGTGCCATCTGCTCTCTGCTACCAAAACCTTGCCACACAAACCCAAAACAAGGAGTCACCATTAGTGACAAGGTGGAGCTGATGGGTAGTAACTGCTGACCAGCACAGGAAAGCTGAGGCTGGCTTACCACAGCTGCCCAAGGGTGGAGATGTGTTGTGGAGAACTTCTCTGTGAGTTTTTGCCCACTAATATGTTATACGGTTTCTGCACTCAATGCCTGACCAAAGCCCCTCGGATTTCAGGGGCATCGCACAGCTGGTGTAGCAGGACAAAGCCACCTTCTGAGGGCAGGTTATCAGTTACACAACACAAAGAAACAATGGTCTCTGTGGGCCCAGCTTCTAAAAGTAGCAATATCAAAGTCAGATTAACCAGCATGTGGGAATAGCCTTGGCACAGAGAACACGAGTCCAGCGTAACTACGCCGTGTTCCTTTTCCTAGCACTTACAGCACTCTGGGCCACCAAACAGACATCTGTTGGTGGCTGTGGGAAGTGGCTCTGAGCTAGAGCAGCTCTGGGACTGCTTTAAGTGTGTGGGAGGTGCCACTTTTCCCATGCTCCAAGCAATGCCTCCCATTAGGTTCAGCAGAAAATCTTGCCCAAATCCCGACAGAGATTTCTTGTGGTTTATCTTCTCTTTTCAAGCAGTTATGCCATGTCATTTGTTCTCCCTCCCCCTCTTGCTCAGTGCTTCCTACGTTGTAATCACCATTAGAGAATTAAATCCTGGAGCCATTAGCGTGGCACCAAAGCATCTGAGTGAGACTGAAAACTGTTGTGCAGCTTGTTTGGAAACAAAATTAGATTAGCAACGTAGGACTAAACTGAACAACAACTGAAACAAAGGCATTCTAAACTTTCCCTGAGCTATTTAAACTCCTTAACTGGAAAAATAATCTAGTTCCATTAAATAGGTGCCTTTATTTCTTGCTTCTAAAACAGGTCAAGAAGCATGACCAGGGGAATCTTTTCATGTGCGGTTCCATCACAGCAACTGAAATTCTCATTTATCAGCGTCGCGGTAATATGAAAACCTTTGGTTTTGATCGTTTTTACAAGATGACAAAAAATGACTCTTCAAAGTCCCCTCCAGAAGGTGCTACTTTAGTCAGAATGCTGCTACTGAACTTACTCCCATAGAGATGAATTCTGTTCATGTGGCCACCATAGAGAACCTGACTGACATCAGCGGTCATTTTATCTAAAGGCGTAATTTAATGCCTAATAGGTTACCTTATGAATATAAAAGACATTCTTAGTCCTGAACCATGTCATCATTAATGTTTATACATATTTTGTGACACACTATGTACCAATATAATTACAGATTCTACTTTTAGGGTGCTCTTAAAAGCTCTTTGCTCACCCTGGCCCTCAGTTCCACGCAGTTGGCAGCAGATGGGATTGGGAACTATTCCTATGGAGTTGAGGCGTTTTCTCACCTTTGATTTAAGGTCCTATTTAGAATGGAATACTCAGAGCAAAGATCTACTTTGGAGATTGCAGTGTGCTGCTACAGGAACCTGCTTACCAATGGGTAGTTAGTACTGCATTAAGTGATGTACCTGCAGGGCAAAAGAGCTTTATTTTAGCTTTTCAAAAGTTGTCTTGGACTTGAGTGATAACCAACTGTGTGAAGGCAATGTGTCAGGTAGTATAGCAGTACACTGCACCACTCCTGAAGAGTGAAGTGATTCATAAAAATCAGTAGTGGCTGGAGGCAGATCTCCCCTGATGCTAAGGATCACCTTTCTCATCTCCTTTATGAGTGTTTAACAAAGGAGGTCTATCAAGTTCTGTGGGCAAAGTCATACCACTTTATGAATGTTTTCCCCAATGTGTAGCTAGTTCCTTTGTGTTCAACCAGTAGCATCTTACACTGAGCACTCGGAAGAGTACACAACATTTCAGAGGCTTGCGAAGGAGTAGGAACTGTAACAGTAGACACATGGTGGAGGTTTTAGTTTCTGGATTCACATAAAGGAAAAATCTTTCATGAATCCACCCAAAATTCTACCAGCGAACATGATCAGAGCTGCACTTTGCTCTTGAAAGAAGGAAATGCACTAGCAATATGGATGAGATATGGCCTCAAGTTGCATCAGTGCAGGTTCTGATGGGGTATTAGGAAAAACTTCTTTGCTAAAGGAGCGTTCAGGCATTGGAACAGGCTGCCCAAGAAAGTGGGGGAGTCACCAGCCCTGGAGATATTTCAAAAAAGTGTAGATGTGGCACTTTGGGACACGGTTTAGTGGGCATGGTGATTTTGAGTTGATGGTTGGACTCGATGATCTTAAAGGTCTTTTCCAACCTAAATGATTGTATGATTCTATGATCTTGCTATTTATAACAGAGCTTTACTTTGTAGGGAAACATATCTGTACTATGGGGAAAAAAAATCCCAATGACATTCTCTTAATGGAATTATCAGATGGAAAGCTCCAAAAGGTGGGGATTCTTAGTATTTTTCCATGTAGAAAAAAGCATCAATAAAAAAACCCTTAAATCACATGTTCACAAACAGAACAGCAGAATTACAGAGGGGGAAGGCAACAGCAGAAACACGGACCTGCGGCTGCTTTCTATTTCTACAGCTCCTGAGCTACATTTCAGACAACTTTCCAGCCCAGCCTCTACCTCCAGCTCATGCAACTTTGCCTTCTCACCATCTGTCTGAGCGAGACAGAAAAAATCTGAAGAAAACAGAGCCGGCACATGTTTGTGCCTCTGTGTGTGTCAAACAAACAAGATCATTTCATGCATTAGAAAATATGACAAGTACAGTTTAGGAATGCTTGATCAGAGTGAAGCAAAGCCATGAGTCAGCAATGCCACAGTTAATGAGCGAGAAAGGACTCCATCCCACTCCGTGTTCCACGCATGGCTAGATGAGGCTGTTACACGGAGGCGGGAGGCTGTGAAGCCACTCCCCACCCCCCCATTGCACAAACACACTTAGGAGGCAGTGTTCAACAAAAGGGTGCGGGCAGGAAGGTTACAGCTCCCCAAGGCTTCCTAATAAATCCACCTCTGCTCAACATTTTACATAATGATATAATGCGTTATGTTATTATAAGCAGTGACATCATAATGAAATACTGGAGTGCAACTCAAGTGGCGAGGAACACCTCAGAGATCTTTCTGTGCTTGTAATTCGGTTCTTGTATTTTTTTTTTTAATTATAGATAAGAATTTGAAGTGAAAATAATTATTCATTCCATAAATAATGTTGTAATAGAAGCCTGGCATATAATTAAGAGGCCTTTCATTTGAATTTTGTATACTGCACGCCTGGTTTTGGAAGTATTCCATACTGTATATTCAGGGCCTACATGGACAAAATTCTGAGCTTCTACTCCAGTGGAAGCTCAAAACACCACAGGGTTTACAAATTTAAGGGCTTTTAGAATGATCAATACAAATAACACACCTGTGTCAAATATATTGCAAGGCAATTGCCTTTCTAGTTACCATCAGTGTCGGCATTCTTTGGCCCATCTCAGGTTGCACCACCATGTTCCATCCCAAACCTGTGGTGCAGCCATGAACACAACAGTACCATCTTGCTACATTTCCCAATACCTAAAAGAGGGAACCCAACCATCAGAGGGTTCAGCATTTTATAGAAACAGATCTCTTTGATGGCAGAAAACCAGTTAGCCTATAGACTCTGAAAATGGATGTCTCCAGTTATTTGCAACTGGATATACAGCCTTTCAGCCTACAGTGGAGATTAAAATCACTGGCACATGTTTATTACTAGGTGAGGATAGCCCTTCTGAAAAGGTACATGTATTTCTCAATTCCACCAAACACAGACATTCACATCTTAAAAAGTACAACAATAACTGGCACCTTTTTGGCAGACTCGGCAGGCAGGTCAAAGACTGTCTCAGCATGTAGAATGAATTAATATTTCTCTCCCAAGAGTGGGTCCTTCTAGAAAAGGCTTAAGGCAGATTGGTGGGGCATTCAAAGGAAAGCTGGAGCGGGGGGAGGTGAAAACTTTTGTTTATATGAACATTTTTCAGATTTAGATCTAGAAACATTCAAGCGTTTTAAAGTTTTAATCTTGTATGAAAGACTCTGCCCTTCCCTGTCCATGCCTCATGTCTCTGGCCTTCTCCATAGCCCACCACACACATCCTAAGATGTCTTCCTCCCACTCTGCCCCTTTGCAGGACTCTCTACATCCCCATCCTCATCCCTGCCTTTAATCCTTCATCCCCAGTTCCTTGTCTCACACCTTTCACCCATTAGTGAATTTCTCCTGGTGTGTTTTAGCTCCTTATCCTCCACACTTAACTTCTGTGCATCTGCTGCTTGCTTTCTATGAAGCCCAGAGGAAACGTGACCAGCAGGAGTAGGAAAGGGACTGTCCCATTGTCCTCAGCTCTGCTGAGTCTGCACCTCAAGTGCTGGGTGCAGGTTTGAGCCCCTCACTACAGGCAGGACACTGAGATGCTGGAGTGTGTCCAAAGAAGGGTGATGGAGCTGGGGAAGGGTCTGGAGCACAAGTCCTTTGAGGAGCAGCTGAGGGATCTGAGACTTTTGAGTCTGGAGAAAAGGAGGCTGAGGGGAGACCTTCTCTCTCTCTACAAGTCCCTGCAAGGAGGGTGCAGAGAGGTGGGGTTGGTCTCTTCTCTCGGGTAACAACTGATAGGACCAGATGAAATGGTTACAAACTGTCCCAGGGGAGATTGAGGTTGGACCTCAGGAAGAATTTCCCCCCTGAAAGGGTTGTCAGGCATTGGAACAGGCTGCCCAGGGCAGTGGTGAAGTCCCCATCCCTGGAGGGATTAAAAAGGCAAATAGATGAAGTGCTGAAGGACATGGTTTAGAGGTGGACTAGGCAGGGTCAGGCTGTGGTTGGATTTGATGATCTTAAAGGTCTCTTCCAACCCAAGAGACTTTTTAATTCTATAAATGAAGAAGGCCCTGCTCTATTCCAAGACTTATTTTTTGCATATCAGCCATACTTATGTTTAGGAAGTACTATGGTCTGCTCTACCTGCTGCAATAGAGAACAAAGTCATTGTTTTGCCTTCGTCTCCTCAAGCTCCCAAGAGAGTAACGAATGTCCCCTAGTGCCACATCAAGTTGGCTTTGACAGTTTACAATGCATCTACATTCAAGTCTTATTTGGTCACGCAGACACATCTGTGGTAACACAGGTTCCATCTGAAGAGACTCATTAACTATGTGTAACTAGCCTGGA
The DNA here is from genome assembly GCA_013399135.1 of Heliornis fulica. NCBI lineage: Eukaryota > Metazoa > Chordata > Aves > Gruiformes > Heliornithidae > Heliornis > Heliornis fulica. The sequence continues at coordinate 243,186 of VXBZ01012581.1, read as the reverse complement.
AGTATGCAGTGCTATAGGAACAGGGGCTAAAAGTGAATAAATCAAGTAACAAGGGATGAGACAGAGACCACATATGACTTGAAATGCACCCTTCCTGCCACCCAGTCACAGCTGCTGTCTCCAACTAAGAGGTCATGGGAGGACTACTCTATTTTCAGTGTCCTCATGAGCATAATGTGGTGACCTGGAAAGGCAAGAGCATAATTCTCATCTCACTTTTGTTCCTGTTCAGAACCTCCAACTGTAAACACAGGCTGGAGGAGTGGTCTGCTTTGCTGGCTCCTCACAGACGGATGTAATAGAAGCGGCTGCAACTTTTTTGCATGCCTGAAGGAATTATTGGGCATTGTACATCCCCATGAGTCTCCTAGACATTGCATCATGCCTAGGTGGCATTTTCTCACTCAGAACCATGGTCTGCTATTCCTCCAGCAAATCTGTAGCACACACTCAACTTAGCCTGCACTCAAATTATTCTAAGCACTTAAGGAAACATCTAAGAGGAAATAAACACCAATTAAGGCACAGCCACTTTAATACAATAAAGATCAGCTCTGGACATAATTTTCTTGCTTTCTATCAGATAAATCTCCCATTTTTGAACATTCCATTTTGTACTTAGATTATGTCTTCTCAGATAAGCTTTAAGCATTACCATCTGTTCTGCAGCAATCACATGATCCCATCACTTCGATTCAGTTGGATACAAATCCCTCTGACAATAAGGGGATTGCAATAACACACATTTGTTCCAAGACCTGCCACAGCAGTAGATCGTTCAAGGGTTGCTTTACAGCAGAAGTGAAAGACACAGGGAGACTCTCCTACATGCCTCCTGTCCATGTCCCATACTGTCTGGGCAGCATTTTGACACTGGAGCTTCATGTTTGCTAGGGGGATTGAGTCAGCCTTTCAGATGTGTTCAGCAGCCCCAAGGGCTGAAAACATAGCCAGAATCCCATGCCTCTGCATGCCTGCTAGCACTGGGAAGCAAATCCTGACTCAGAGGGAATACACCTTTCCTTTGCAGACGTAAGAGCTCTGCAGTTACTGCTCTCAGCAAACTTTGAGGCATTCTTCCCACATCTGTCCTCTGCAGGCAGCTGGCCTGCAGCCACGACAGCCGGCCACTGCAGCCATGGACCTTCCTTGCTGCTTGCCTAGGAGAAAGGCAAAAGTGGAGTTGGCTCCCACTATTGTGGCCACATCTAGTAAGAAAACTCCAGGGAAAGGCTGGTGCATGTTATGCAGATATTTGGAACATTGTCCTGCTTCGAGTGATTTCCCCATTGGAGCAGACCGGTTTAGCAGAACAATGGTCAGATTCAAAGTGTGGAAGACAACATAAAATACTTCTCTAAGCTTGGAAAGAAGCACAGACTGTGCTATCCAAATAACTTGTAGTTCCTAGGTTTGTGTATGCAGAAAACATACATAGTCTGGATGAATCACCAAAAAGAAGGTGTGTTGCAAGTCTCACTGTGCCTGTCTATGCTCCTCAACAAGGTGTCACAAACTTTACATCATGCAGAAAGTGATTTCTCCTTATTTGCACCCACTGGATAATTCTCAGAGGGAATGTTTCAGCTGTATTTGTGGTTGAACATATGAATTAAGTTAACGTATATTGATATATATATATTTAACTGATTGAAATTTAGGCTGCTAATTTATTATGATGGAAAAATATAGCAACAAAATAGTCTAAATTCTATCTGAATTTGGTATTGGGACAAACGTCACACAATTTACAGATGAATGCAATATTTCATTTTCTCCTCTTGTTTTAATAGCACTGAAAATCCACTGAAAATTACTGGAATATGAATTTGTGTTTGAGAACTCTGAGGATGAGAACAACAAAATGCTCAGATTTCAGTGGTGCAATGACAAAAACGTCTTGGGCTGTGCACCATTCATTTGCATCTTAGCATCTATTTAAACTCAGTGTTTTCTCCAAGTCTGTAAGCTGTTTCAACAGTTAATCTGCAAGCAGTTGGTGAACATAAATCTCTCAGAAGCACACTATCTTTTTTCTGTCAAGCTAAAAGGGAAAGGGTGAGTAATTTTAAGTGTATTGATGATAGAAGAGCTCTGAATAGCATTTTATCTGCAATACTGTACTTGAAAGGAATGAAGTGCAAGTTAAACAAACAGTAACAATGAATGCATTTTTTTCAGGGGTGGTCCTCTTGGAAAATGTTAACCACATTAAAGTAGGTAGTTATTGAAATATGCAATTAAAGTCGATAGAAGTTGAAGCTGTCACTCACCTGAGCAGGTGGTGGAAGAACCTTCTTGCATATCTGCTGATTGGGTCCCTGTACTCCAGCACAGTTGCATCCAAGAGGGGTCTTGTTGGAGCATAAAAGGTTCCGAGGCTTGCCTCAAGCTGCGCTGCGGAGTTCAAACACAGCGGCAATGAAACAAGGGAAACTGCTTCAGTTACAACAGGTTGCTCATGTTTGCAGTCAGTCAGATTCCTCAAACACTGATGAAATGTGATGTTGGTGTAGGACAGATGAAATTAAAATATGACAGATTGTACAAACACAAAAGTGCATATAAACTTTCCCTCTGAGGCAGAGCTGACAATGACTTTGAGACACAAAAGCTGTCACAAGGATGAAGAAGTCTATAACACATCAAGTTCTCACCGGCAGCGTGCAATTAAAAGTGACTCATAAGAGTAATACGGTTTTAACAAGTTTGTCCAGTAGAGATCAACTCTCAATTAGCTCAAATAGTCTTTGTCCTCTTAGGCAAACAACAAGGAAGTTCAGTTTTTCAGGGATTATTGTGTTAGGTCAGCGGGTGACAGAACCCTTCTTGTGATGGCTTGAGGTCTAAGGAACCTTCAGCCCACAGTTCTTTAAAAACTTTAAATAAAAGGGTCTAAAACCCCTAAGGGTTTGACTCTCCTACAGCGTGTAGAGGTGGGAAACAGGATAACCTCTCTTGTAATCAATAAAATAAAGCCATTTTGTTACAGAAGTTCTCTCCGCTTTAAATACTTCCTGACTGCTGTACTCCTCAGCTGGAGCTCTTTGGCATTTTTCTACATGTTTTTAATACAAAATTATAAATAATACAAGAAAATACACAGTATACATTTGTGTCTCACACACTTAGCTGACAGGAAATTTAACAATCAATAACATTTAACTTAGGTGACTTACGCTTGAGAGTTAACACATAGTACAAGTCCTTATGTGCAGAACCAAATGACTGACAGAGAGGTCTTGCTCATTCCTAAGCCACAAGGAGAAGATATAACACAATATGTGCTATATAGGTTCTCCTTTCAGAGCAGATGTGCAACCTCCTAATCAGAAATTTGCAGGGGCTTTAAAAGCAAAATATAACCTATCGTCTCATTAGGCAGACAAAACCCCATTGATTTGCTGTTATTAAGGTTTGCTTGAATTAGCCATCACAATATATAGTGATAATGGGTCTTTATTTCCAAGCATAGTTACATTTTATTTTATTAGGCTTGCTAGCACTAAATATGCTAATAGTACCGGTTAGGAACACAGACAAACTGTTAGTAAATTAGGTTTTGTGTTATCTTAAATCTGGACAGTAAGATAAGTTGAACTTTAAAGGTATTTTCTTTCAAAGCAGCAGTCAATTTAGATTAAAATTGAATACAGCAGTACTTTTGCAAAACCAAGCCATACTCTCTTGCCATTGCTGTTTTCTTGACAGCATGGTTGTACTCTTGAAATATTTCAACCTAGACAAAATATGAGTAACTACTAGCACAGTTATAGATTCATTAGATAGCTCAGCTTGATGTTGAAGACAGAATAGAGATCTCAAAGATAACTGCCCCATCGCTATAAATAAAAGGCCCCACTGGGTTTTGCTAATAAAAAAGAAAGCAAATTACCATGCCAAATTTGTTAGATTCATACAGAATAACTCCTGGACAGAATAAAATTCCATCTGCTGTAAACAGTGTTAGGGAGCTGCATGGGGCGAAACACGCAGACATCTATTTATAATGTGCATATTTTTACAAGAGTTTCAAAATCAGCCCTTTCAGTGGGTCCTTTAAAAGTGTGTTTTATTTAGAATTGATATGCTGTGTTTGCAACACAGTGAATTTTTTAATCAGAACCCCAAAATGGGATATAGCTGATGGCTTGGCAAGCAACAGAGGACACCTTGGAGTTTTTCTATCATCAAACACACCAGAATCCTAAGCATTCCTTCTTGCCACAAAAGATGCCTGGTCCCCAGCTGTCTGCCCGCTAGACTGGAGGGTAACACCTTCAGTAAATCAAGGCTCTTCATATGTTGACGTCAACTGAGTTTCAAGATGCACAGCAAATCAAGAGGAAAGCCTTGCACCAAGCTTCAGCAGAGATGAGGCTGAACCTAAAATTCAACGCTTCTTGTGAGGGACCCCAGCTTCTACTGCAGGGGGGCAGAAGGTTACGGTGAGGACAAATGCTATAATCCTAAAGGAGGCAGCAGAGGATAGTATATTCAAAGCTTTGGGATCTCCTAATGAAAGGATGGCCCTTCAGAAGTACCTTAAAAGCCATACAAAACATCTCTTGTCCCCACTGAAGGAAAACGTCCCTCCTTGAGTTGGTGCTGTCTCAGCCTGATTATATAATAAAATCTGAATTGTACATTAATGTATATTAGTCTGTAACTTAAGCTAAATTTATTTAATGTGATAAAGTTACAGCATATATATGATATATATACAGCATATATATGATATACATGATATATATATTGCAATGTATCTATTAAGTCATGCTTGTACCATATATATAGTAAAATGTGAGTGATTTTGCTATTGCTATTGATACAAATGAACTAAAACGAAACTGACATGTTCATCCAAATTTTATTGAAATACCTTGTCTACATATGACATTTGATGATGAAGTACCAGTCTGTCTGTCTGGATTCTCACTATTGTCTTCTTGATATGGTCAATAAATACATTGTCATAATCCACATATGAATTGCAAAACCACCATAAAAATACATTAAAAATATAATCAGTCCCTTACCTTCTCTCTCTGGTGTAAGCTTTTGTTTAAGCAGGTGATTGACAATGGCACTCAAGCATATGTAACACTGACGACCCATCATGTTCCAGTTCATGGTGTTCAGGACATTAATTGCTTCATGTATCTCATCATAACGAATGTACTGGTGGATGATATCCACAAGGCCCAGCTGTCCTCCTGTGATCACACCTTTTACAAGAAATGTTGAAAAGATAGTGTTAGAGGTATGCAAAACAGTAGCTGATGACTCTTCAGCAGAGTTAAAAATTAATTTCCATTGAGTTAAAATTAGAAAGCATAATTTAATGGGTTTCACTAGTAAATGCTTATGTGAGGCATGTTCTTATCTTGGTATATTTAAATTGAGGGTGCTTTGGACAGCAGAGAAACAATGTTAGTGAGCCTCACACACAGAGGTTGAACAAATGTGTCCAATACCTATTACTAACAACCTCACGCAACAAAATTCGTTTGAAATGTGGCAGAAAAGCTTATTCCCAGTTTATCATTATTGTATTCCAGGTAAAAAATTCATGTTCATAGCAGGTTCTTCTTGTAGGAAACACTGCCCTAAAAAGAGAGCAACACCTTGCCCACACCATAAGAACATAATTTATCCACAGCACTTTCTCTGTAAAACATAGAAATTGAAAGACTCTCAAATTTTCTTGTAGGTCTCAGCTTCAGAACGGAAAAGGTGACCTGCAGAGTGTAATTATAGAATCCTAGAATCTCCTGAGCTGGAAGGGACCCATAAGGATCCTCAGTCTAACTCCTGGCTCCACACAGGACCAACCAAGTCAGAGCATGGGACTGAGGGCATCGTCTAGGCATTTCTTGACCTCAAATTCGATGCTGTGACCTGTTCCCTGGGGAGCCTGTTCCAGTGCCTGACCACATCAAAGAACCTCTTCATAACATCCCTGTCCCAGCTTCATGCTGTTCCCTCAGATTCTGTCACTGGTCACCAAAGAGAGGAGATTGGCACCTGCCCCTTTACTCCGCTCGTCAGGAAGCCACAGACAGGGGATGCTGCTGGTTCATGGGTAACTGGCTGTCGACCAGGATCCCCAAATCTCTCTCCGCATGGCCGGCCTCAAGTGTCTGCTCCCCCAGCATGTATGAGCAGCCAGGGTTGCCCCTTCCCAGGTGCAGAATCTGGCACCTGCCCTTGTTGAACTTCATGCAATTTTGTTGTCTCTGACTAGCCAAACGATCGTGTGACACAGGCCACACATGGCCCTTCGGCTATTCGCACTTACTCTGGGTCACTGCCCTAAAGAATTCCTTATTACTACTGCTCCGGGTATCAGAATGAGACCACATCAAACTTACTTTTTCCCTTTCTTTAAATAAAAACATAGTAGGTGAGTTTTTTCTCAATCTACATTCTGATGTCAATTGCCAAAACTAATGTTAAAGAAAAAAGTCTGATGAGAAAGGGAACAAACTGAATTTCAGGACTGATACTAAAGCGATAGGATTGCTGAGGAAAAGAAGTCTGGTAAGAAAGAAATGCAGACCCAATACATAGAAAACAGTCCTGACAAAATTTTCATAACTTTTTGTGAAAGTTGTTTTTGATATAAAGTAAGAATTGAGGAAACAAAAAAATTAAAAAAAAAAAAAGGAAAGATCCTAGCTACAGCTTGGGGACAAGTAACCTGCCCAGAATTTGCACATACAGATCTGATGCTTTGGGGAAAACAACACACGTTTATTTTATGCAATAGAGAAATACTTTAGGTTTACAGTGTCATTAAAGAAAATGCATGGTTGCCTGTTGTATTTCACTTTACATTTGCATGTCTAAAAGCCTCTGGACATTATACTGTGTAATAGCCATGTTTAACCTGTGTATGTGATAATATCTAATTGTTATGGCAAAATGTATTCTTCTGAAACATTTAGTGTTTTTAAAGTATTATATAAGTTAGGCAATCTTCACATTAATCACTAAGTGAAGATGGAAATATTTATTTGCATGCTAATTAAATATAGCATTATATTTTAATTGTCTTTCAAGGCCAGCAATGCTGAACCACTGGCACCAGCACCCAGCTTGGCATTATCCAAGAAGCTGCAATGCTATCACAAATGAATTTGGCATTAGGCACCGAAAATATTTGCCATTAATGTTTGAGGGGAAGTTTTATATGAACCTTTTCCTGAAATATATCTGGCTAGCCAGCACAATGGAGAATTCACAGATCTTGCCCAATATCATAGTATGTCGACTGGAAGTTAAAAACATATTTGCCCATTCTCAGCACCTTGGTTTCTTAGCAGACTTTTATGGGAAACAATTCCAAGGCACGAGTTAATTATGGATTTTATTTCAGTGCTGAATGCCTGTCTGGGTTTTGCTGTCACGGACCCCTAATTTTTCAGTATAATTTACATTTGCATTATTTCTTAAATAGCAAAGACTTAAAAACTGCTGAGGTGGGGAAGAGGGGCTGACTAATCAGTGCAGCATTACTGTGGCAACCTGAGAAGGAGAGAAGGAAAGCTGAAAACCGGAATGCAGTGGAGAACAGCGTATTTTTGTACAGTGGACTACAAAGAGGGAGGAAGGGAGGGATGGAGAGTGCTTCGCCTTCTTCCTAGAAGAGATTTTACAGTAATTATACAGAATGAATTTTAAAATGTGATAACTTTCAGCTGTAGAGGTCAACATCTTCCCATTCGGATGCTTGACTTCTCCTGGGTGGTGCGCTTCCAGGCAACCTGCTTGGGAAAAAGAGGTGACAGCCAACTCGCTGCCTAATTGATTTAGGAACGGTGCCCAGGGAGACAGTCCAATTAAGTTTACAAGCTGGCAATTAGCAGGAAAGGCCTCTAAATCCCTGCACTGAGAGCCTGCTTGCCTCCATAAGAGCATAAATGCGCTAAAGATAGCAAGGGGAAAGCTGTTCTTTCTGGGAAGCTGTTGTGAGAAAACCCCACAAGGGAGGATGGAAGAAAAGCAAGGTAGATGTGGGTAGAGTGCCTTCTGCTTGACAGGTAAGAGGTAATTTAGAGGGTTTTTTTTTAATGGCCAACATGTACAAAAACATCAAATAGCTGCTATAATTAGTGTTCCAGGTTCTCTGCAACTATTAAACCCGTCACTGAACACAACACAGCTGAGTTATCTCAAAATAAATGATAACTTGTTAACTGTTTTTTAATAGCATTTTGGAATAACAGTAATAGTCTGGATCGGCTCATTTAAAGCTAGTCAACGCAACATTTTTTTGCTAACATTTTATACTAATTTTCTTTGGAATACCTAGTTAAAATTTGAAAATTATTTTTTTTTAACTACTTGGGTCTGTGGTACTTTTAGACAGGATTTTCTCCCACAAAAGCACATGCACATCTCAATAACTAAACAAAAAAAGATTTTCAAACCTTATTGTCACCATTTGTTTTGGGATTTTTATCTTTATAAAAAGTCTTTTTTTTTTTTGTTTTCTCTCTTTTTCTTCTTCCTAATCTCAGTAGCTAAGTACAAACAACTGATAAAAAAACCTCCTGTAAAGATCAACAAAGGCAATTCTGTTTCCTTGGACAGACAATGGGCAAAATGCTGACATTTTCCAGGATGAGTATATTTGACATGGCTGTCTGCTCTGCTGAAACACTGGCTCGGGAGTCAGAAGATTTAAGCATGATTGTGGGGTTTTTTAGCTCTCACAGTGGGTTTGCCCCTCTGTAACTTGCTCGACTTGAATGGAATGAATACAGTTCTCAGCCATGAGCAACCGCAGGGGTTTTATTCTTAGGTCAGCCACTGACTCGTCGTGTAACTCTTGGCAAGCCTTTCAGCTTTCCTTTACTGCTTGTTATTCTGTTTATAAAACAAAGATAGTTGTGGTATTACTCTCATAAAGTCTCCTTGCGTTTATCTCCTTTAGATAAACTCTAAATTTTGTATAATTATGCCTTCTTTTACTCACAACTCCTGGCAGATTAATTGAGAGGCTAAATTTCCTCTGAAAGTTATGAAGACCCTACTCTTTGTGAAAAAGGTCTTCAAGGAAAGAAACGGTGCAACTTCATGTATGGAAGTCAGGAAGAGCTGGGACAAATATCATTTGTATTGGAAAGGACAATCGTATCATACACACCAAAAAATAATTTGGGAAAGAAAATGGAACTACCACCCTATTATTAAATACAGCTTATTACTTGTTAGGGATGTTACTACAGAATGCCTAAGATTATATGCTACAGAATAAAAGAATTTTCTCTATGAGAAATTGTTACACTTTGTCAGAGTAGAGGGAACAGGATGGGACCCTGACCCAACAACAATCAGCGTCCGATTCTGTCGGATCCCATATGAAAAGATACTACGTAATTGCAAAACATAATTAACTCCTTGGTTCACATCTTTAGGGTTCTGGAGAACAGGCCTGATGAGGAGAGGCTGAGGGAACTGGAGCTGTTCAGTCTGGAGAAGAGGATGCTGAGGGGAGACCTTGTTGCTCTCCACAGCTACCTGAAAGGAGGTTGTAGTGTGGTGAGTGTTGGCCTCTTCTCCTGAATAACTAGCGACAGGACAAGAGGGAACAGGTTCAAGTTGCACCAGGGGAAGTTCAGGTTGGATATTAGGAAAAATTTCTTCACCCAAAGTGTGGTGAAGAATTGTAGCAGGCTTCCCAGCAAAGGGTGGACCCACTTTCCCAGGAGCTGTTAAAAAACCAAGTAGATGTGGTGCTTTGGAGATGGTTTAGAGGTTAAGGTGGTGTGGTACTGACAGTTGGACTTGATGATCTTAAAGGACCTTTTCCAACCATGATGATTCTATGATTCTCGGTATCATTGGAACTATGCTTTCAAAGCTGTGGTCCTATATATCCCAACTTGAAGGTCTTACTTTCAAACTACAAAAACACCTGTGAGGTAAAGCTGTTTCCTTGAGAGCCCAAGGTTCAACCAATGTGTTCAGTAACTTACCCAGCTTAAAGTGAAGTACTCCTAAGGGTCCTTTGTCGAATCTAACCAACAAAAGATCATGAATATCTGCCCCATCAGCGCTGGCAGATGCACCCTGAGGAGCAGCCCACTGGATTTGGACTAGGCTGCTGGGCACATCAAAATGTTTGCTGAATTGCAGAGTTGCCTCAGGTGAATAGTCTTGTGCCAAGAGCTGAATTTTAACCGGGGACAGTGCCGTGTCAAAAAGCTGCAGCTCCCCTTGAGAGCTACCAACCACGAATATGGCTCCAGAAGGGTGGTAGGTTATCAAAGCTGGCAGCAGTTCTGCTTGGGCTATCAAAGTCACTTGGTTGTAGGCCTCATACAGAATTATCGACGAATCTTCACAACCCAGGACTAGTTTGTCCTCTGTAATGTCTCTGCAACAGCTGATGGCTTTGGATCGCAGCGGTATTCGGGTGACTGCCCCACACTGAATTTTGTTTCTAACACACTTGTAGACGCAGCTGTCAGCCATGGGCTCTTTGTCTGTGGACACGGAGTGTTCTACGGTGTAAACCTGGTAAGGCTGATTCGTGCTGAAGCCAGCATCGAGTGGATCCCATTCTGTGCGGATGTAACTCAGAACCTGAAATGAAAACAAACAAGCCAACCCCAAAATGGTCTTTTGTTAAGCATTTTTAACATTTTATTCTTACTTTGATCATTTAAAAAATAGACTGCTCCAAATATGCTTTCCCTTGAGCCAGTAAACCAAAACAAGTACACATTTTAGGAATGGAGTTGCAGAACCAACTTGTTCTAAGTTTAAAAGGTTAATTCCTTTGATCAAAAAGCACTACAATATAATTTGGTCCATGTTTGTTGGTCTAGAGTGTATAATAGGTTAGCAGAATAGAAGATGAAAAGCTGGGAGAGGGACAAATGAGCAGCTGACCGATATAAAAGAATAACCAATTAATCACAACTGTGGTGGGGGAGAAATCCCAAAATTTCTGGAAAAAAAATTATAATAGGTGACTCTGAGCATCACAGGTGGAGCATTTTTGATCAATTGCTCTGGGCCATGGTAACAGAAAATATTGCACTGTAGTGGGAGAAACAATGGCATGTTTAAACAATGCATACGCTACGCTGCCAGATGAGTAGGTGGTAGTTGTTCTTTGGTGCCATATAGCTTTAGATGGGGAATAAGCAAATTTGTGCCAGCAGAAAAGGGGAACCATTTAGGGGTACTTGAAGGTTGGAGGGACTTGAAGAAGAACATAAAAGCAGAATATGGTACAAAGGCAGCAGCTGGCAAAGAACAAGGATCTGTAGTGTGGAAACATGGGAAATAGCATGAAGTGATGGAGTCCAGTGAGAATTCGTGCCCTGTAGTACATGGGCTTGAATGAGAGGTGTTACAGCAGGGAAAGTGGGGGAGGAGTACCAGCTGTAAACGAGCTACAAACCAGCTTATGAAAAGCTACTTCCCTGACCAAGAGAGAAAAACAAGTGTCTCTCAAAGAATGAGAGTAGTAGAAGTCAGTCAGAAACTTGCTGGTGTTTGTTCATGCAGAAATAAAGAGTGAAAGGAAAATGTCAAACCCCACCCTCAGGTATACACACAGCATTCTTCAAGCTATGAACTAAAGCCGCTGACCTGCCACTAATTTTGGAAGCCCCTTCTTTTGAGTCCAGGCAGTATGCAAGTGCCTTTTACATAGAAAGGGGTAAAAAATGTGATTAAAAGGTGGAGAGATGGTGCAGGAGGAAATCTGGAAATTTGGAAGGTTGAAAACAGAAATGCACATGCAACGTTAAAGCAGTTTAAAGTTGATTTCCACAGATCACAAGACCAACCGAACATATAATTTAGCCTTTCATCCTGCAAGGAGGAGAATGAGAAATTAATATATCTTTGGCATACCACCCATTACTTCAGAAGCAACTGATGAATCTATAAACAAGCTATTTGGGATGTTGATCAGACTGATTAGGATGTTTTGTTCTGACAGCTTACTTATTTTGTCAGCAAAAGGTTTTCTCACCCAAAAGAAAGAAAAAAGGGATAATGCAATTCTGTGGCTGCAAACCAGGTGCCAGTTAATACAAAATCTTAGGCAAGTAGTTATGGACATGCACAGAACCACTTCACACAAAGGCATCTAATCCAGAAGCCAGTGCACCCAACTTGTGAAAACCAGGCAAACTCATTTCCACAGAGTAGTGATCAACGAACATATATACCAAAAATGAAATAAAAGATTAAATTATACAGTCTGAAAAGCTTGTTCTTATCTCCACATTCCCTCAATGATGACTTAGCCTCTGCACTAGTCACTGATGCTCACAAAACATGCAGCAGCTACCCTGCAGATGGTAGAACTGCTGAAATGTGTAGCTTATTAGGGTGTTAAATTGCATAGCAAGGAAACCTGTAAAAGAGGTTATTGTGGACAAAGGATTACTGTGACCACAGACCTCTGTAACCCCAAATAAAGACAAGGTGAAGCGTTATTGTTTGTTCTGCAGTTTTCCCTACGAGGATGTATAGAGACCCAGGTAGCTGCCTTTCAAATATGTGAAATAGAAATCTTGCCCAAGCAAGTCTTCAAAGCTTCCATAGCTTCAGTGAAATGAGCCTTGAGGCCCTCTGGGACTCAGATTTCTGTCTTCCTGTGGCAGGTTTCAATGTACTGCGTTATTTATCTACATATTTTGATCCAAACCCAGAGTTCCTCTCCGGACATCTCCTCATAAGCCACGAAAAAGTCATGAAGATCCACACAATTATCAAGCCTACGAGAGATGAAAGACTGAAGAGAGACTGGCCTTGAAGATTTTAAGACAAGAGAGAAGAAAACACGTGAAAAGTGGATTTCAGAACTCCACAGGAGTGATTACGAGAAAACAGCAAAGAATCCCCCAAAAAAGTAAATGTTGTCATCTGATCATCTGAGACTCAGCAACCAAACTGAATCCAATTAATAATTTTGTTCTGCCTCATTAGAGTAAAATGTCATTTGCTACTCTGAATTTAAAAGAAACTAAAAAATCTTGTATTTTGGAAGGTTAATTTAACAAGCCTTGAGAAGTTTCCTGGCTTCACAGAATTTTGAGAGCAAATCCTTGAAATGAAGTCAAAGGTAGGGCTGGTTGCTGTGTGTAGCTTAATTCTAAACTAGGGAAAAGTTCCTGTGAGGAGAGAAGGACTATTTGCTGCTTTCAAAACAGAAGTTTTGACATAAAGTTTAAACAAATGAGGCTTAAAGGAAACTTTTTGAGACGCTGCTGTTCGTATTCTGGCTGAAAACAAGAAAAACATTTCTCCTTAGATTGGAGCAGATAAGCTGCTTCTCATGCATCAGTGGCCTCATGTGCCTCTTGGAGGAAGAGTACCAAGCCGAGAGACCTCTTTGTTCTGGTTTCCAGTTTTGCTGAATGTAACTGGTATTTGGCACTCTGAAGGGGGTGGAAGAAAAAAGGATATTCTCTTTCATCCGAGAGGGAAGATTCGGGTTTCTCTGTCAGAAATGACTTTTTATTATTAGTTCTTTGTGCCACTAACTGGAAAACTAAAGCAGAAATACAGCTACACAGACATGCTAATAAGGCTAAGATAATGCTTCTGAAAAATAAGAAGTCTAACAATCAAAAACACCTTTTTTTTTCACACACTCCCCTCTCCCCCAAGAAGAAGGTACTCCATTACCTGCCATTTGTTTTTCTAACTGGTAAGTAGGCACATGCTAGTAAGTGTCATGCCCATAGTGCTACAGCAGTCCATTCACAGGAATCCACTGGGATTCCTTCCTGGTCAGCAGTACTTCTTTGGAACCCTAAAGGGGAACATGAAAACTGCCATATCTCTTGAACTTAACAGAATGTTTCCTTGGGGATATAGAAGGGAAAAGCTGGAGGAGTTCCCTCCGAGGTGGGTAGGACAACTGCAGAACCTGCAGAGGATGTGACAGTGTGGTGGATCTAAAAAGGCAGAGCTGTAGTATCACATGGTGGGGTGTATAATCCCAATCAGTGCTATGAGGTTACCATAAATCTTGGGACAAATCACTTAGCTTTGGATTTCAAGGGAAGATCTCTAGAAGTGCTTTGCACAAAGTAAGCCCAATTACTTTCTTTAAAAATCAATTGATAATGTTTAGAAGTCCTTTTTGGTTTTCTTGAGATGTATGCTATTACATACAGTAAATGTATTTAAATACTGTCCACAAAATGTATGCAGATTTCCCTTATTAACATGGCAATCAAGCACCACTACTGCACATTTATATTGTCTTCCCATTGCAGTACTTTCCTGTGCTCATCATCAGCATGAGGGATGCTATGAAGGTCAAATTCTGAAACCCAAAGTCTCAAGAATCCCAGTAAAGGAATCTGTTAATGTTTGTAAATAAGGGACCTGAATTATGCAAGTTAAAAGACTTCCTTTCATTTTACATTTGATAGAAATAATAGCAGTAGCTTGTGTGGGCAGTATCACTCTTCTCAGTGCGTATCTTTGAACACTTAAAATTGAAGTATTTTGCATAGAGTGCTGGGAACAGGATAAAGTCCACATATCAAAACAAATAAGAGTTTTAACCAGTAGTTCTTAAGCAGAAAATTGGCTTACCAGGCAGACAAAAAGAAGAAAACAAAAGAAACAGAGAAATAAGCTTGCTGTGACTGAATTGTGTCTCCTTCAGATGGGGAAAATGTTTGATTCATTTTATGGATGTTTAAAAAAATGCTTATTTAATTTCACACAGCAAGACTCCAAATAACAAGGAACACTTTAATTAGAAATGTGGGAAGTGTAGTACACACTAGAGTAAGTTTGAAATTCAGCACCATGAAGATGGAAGAAAAACAACACCCTATTTTCAAACACATCTAAACTAAAAGCGTAAGGCTCCTACCCTAGGTTACTTCTTTGACTGCGCTGCATTTACAGTCCCACATTCAATCTTACTGTTTAGATCTTCAGCCAACATTTCTTTTCTTTCAAAATTTATCATCATCATCTTTATCCCATACTATTCATTGAACTTTTAACCCAACGTGACATCGAGGATTTTACATTCTTTGCTGTATGTGTGCGAGAGGTATTTCAGCTATTCAGGTGCACACCATAGATTTTTTCTGGGTGCTCCAGTAATTGCAGGAGAGCTCACTCATAAAAGATCTGCTGTGTTTATCTCAAGTTTGAGGCTCAACGTGGAAGCAATAACTGTTTTAAGTATTGTCTCTTGGGAGAAAGAAAAATAATATTCTCTCCCAGGCACATTATTTTTTTTCCCACAAGATTGAAGTATAATTTCAGTTATTCGCACCAGCACTAAATGGAGTGAAAATAAACATGGCAAAGACAAATGCAAAGCACTACAGTAACTGAGCCCTGGCATCACCACCTCCTGTTAATTTATGTTTGCAGAATAAAGTTCATGTCGATTTTAACATGACTTTCTCTCAAAGCATTTAATCCAAGGATGATTTCATATTGGATCCTATTTTATTCATAGCAAATTGTCTGAAATGATTTCTGGAAGATTCCTCTTCTGGTTTTGAAATCAAAACACCAGCATTATCTCCACAGGGAGACAATTTAAATAACATCCTTGATCATGGGTACTTTAACAAAGACGGAACAAACAACCCCCAAATAATTAAATAAATAAATTGGAGAACGGATGAGTTTACAGGAGGAAGCCAATGCATGCAAGAAAGCAGACAAAGGTTCAACAGACAAATATTACTGCAGAAACATGAGAGCATGCATAAATATATATGTTTACATTATAGACTTCTATGTTATATTTTTATATGTTATGTAAATAAACATATATTTCACACTGAAGCAAAGTCATATGTTAAACCAAAAAGCACTTTTCTTTCTTCAGGGGAGGATTCCTCACCAAATCCTACAGCATTTAACATAGTAAACACCGATCTCAGGGAAAAAGAAATACGAAGGGAGTAAAACAAGTCAAGATTTGCAACGAAAAAGTAATTTTTAGAGGAACAACATCTACGTTTTGCCTTACTAGTAGTAAATGTAAAACCACAAAGCCACACAGCACCATTAAAATCACATTTATAGTGTATTTAGAATGTATTTCCTCCAGTAAGTTGAAAAGCTGCCTAAATATGCACCACCCTTGCACAGTGTATGTGCAACGTGAGTGCAGAACGTGTAGTCACAGGACATTATTGTGATGAGGGCTTGAGTTGCCTTGACCTAGAGCTATTCCTGTCCTCATCCTACTAAGCCCTCTTCTGGTGGGCAGGAAACATCACTCAGAAGACTCTTCCAGGGAGGAAGTAGTATCACCTAAGCATCCCATTTACACTTGCTCTGCCCCAGCAAGAAGAGTGTCAGTAGCTGGCACAGACTTTGTGGTTTTGGTAGGTCTGCGCCAAGGTGCTGTCGAAAAGCTGTGGGTAGTACCTGTTCACCTCCTCAGGCTTGGTTTACTTTTTCATAAACCCAACAGGCCAAACAGCCCCCAACGGGCCAGACATTCAGGGATTCCTGCCAATAATCATTTACTGGGAGAAAATTCATATAGTTGGTGAAAGATGATAAATACAGATTTACTTCCACGCTCAACGATGGCGTGTTACGGTTTTATTCCAGGTCTGTACCTGAGGACCACTACAAATGGTAAGGGAGTAGAAACAGACAGAGGCAAACGAGCATGTTTACAGAAACACTGTTTTTGAGGTATTTGATCTAGAGAGTAACTGTTTTGAAGCTTTCTAGAAACACTAACTACGTTTTTTGCTCATGTTTAAGCTATTAAATGACCCCCAAAAGTTAAAGGTGTGAAGTTAACGTCCTCTGCAAGAATCTGCATGGGGAAAACTCACCTCACCTAATTGCAGATTCGGGGTTGATGCTACATTTAGAGGGGCTGGGTTACAACATCCCCCACTCATACATGGAATTTAACTACTGCCTGTAAGAGAATAGAGAAATCAGGAGAAAAACCAAACTCACATGTCACGCACACACAGGGGAAGTGTAAGGGCAGAGTGTCTTGAGCCTCACCCAGCAGCCCACTGAGCATCCAAGGGACTATGCACATGGAAGAGACTGACAACCTCTAAGACCATTTGTTACCTATGTATTCTATGATTCTATATGCAATGCTTCTGAATGACTTAAGTTTTCCCTAGCCCTAGCATAGCACTTGGTATTTTATTGACAAATACAGAGGAAAACCCCTCCATCTTCATCCAGAGACCTTAGAATTACAGCGTTCACATACAGGCAAAGAACCAGAACAGGGAAAGCAACTGAACAGTTAAATTTGGCAGGTCTGCTTTTGACAATAATTTTCTTATATTTATATTACAATATAGGTTAAATTAAAAGGATTATAAGTTTAGGCCTAAAGGCTCAGTGAATGCTTATTATCATTATTGTGTTAAGCACCAGTGATGTGCTTGGGACTATACTAGAGAGCCAGAGCCCTGAGCAATTTAGAGGCTGAACCAGAAAAGGATAAAACAAGGTGTACTGAATGATGCAGAGCAATGCTGTAATTTGGAAGTATTACACACAATGAAATGGAGAGAGCTTTAAATTGACAGGGGGAGGTTCTATGAATTTCTAACAGCCACCTAGTCCCTAAAAAAACATCTCAGAAAACACTGACTGCGAACTGCTACGTTGACACGAGGGAGCTTTCTGGAAGGTGCAGGAAGGAAACAAAAGGCACGGGGATGTTGCTGCCAGAACCTGGGCATACAGAAGTCATGGTAAGAAACAAGATTGGAAACGTTAGTAGGGTGGTTTCATAACATGAAAGTGGCATGGGGAGTAGGCTGAAAAAGCTTACAAGGTACAGATGCACGTTATAGCTTCCAGAGTGTTTTTTCTGTGTGATTGGGCATAGCTGCAGGGGGAATTGAGAACTGCAGGTGTGTATGGGGCAGAGGAGGGAGACCAGTCAAAGATGACCGCGGGTGGAGAGAGGTCACTTGAAAAGAAGTGAAGAAGGCAGAACTGGAGGTAATTTAAACTTATATTCTACAGTGAATAATGACTGAAATATAAAAGAAAAGCTGTCTCAACTCCATTTTCTATTTTGCTTTCAATATATAGAAAAACCCCATGGGGAAAAACCCCAAGCATCTCCTCGCTAAAATTAATATTAGTTATCAAAGTAATAAATACAAAACATTAAAACACTTACATTTTTCCTAATTAAACAGAAACAGATGTTGTTTTTAAAAGCAACTTAGTATTAAGTGTTACTTAGGGGTTTTATCCCCACAGGGAAACAGCTTGTAATAGCTACTCTAGAAAAGCTATCCACAGCTGATCCTCAAGTTTGTGCTCTTCTCCCACAGTCAGTGCCTTTTTAGTCCATATTAGCAGTGGGTTCAGCTAAACTGAAAATAAAACTCAAAATACAGGATGCTAGTGTGTGTATATATATACACATACATGTATATACATACACATACATATACATACACACTCATATATATATACATACTATATATACACAAGATGATGGTCCAGAACAGCCTTTACACTTTTAATTCAGGCTCCAGTTCTTTTCAGAATATGCCCAGATACCTTCATTTTTGTTACCTAATGTAAGAAACTGGATAGAAATATTCTTAAATAGACGAAATAAAAATGAAATAGGTGAAATAGAAACATCTGCCCAAAAAGGTAAGCAAACTAAGTGTCAGGAAGAGGGTCAGCTTGTGGTCTTGTCCTAACTTGTGGCTTAAATTCCTACCTGTAGATGGGAAATTATGACTTTAAGCAAAAAAAATTGGTCCCCAATTTGATCAATACTCACAGCAATAATCTGAGTAGCATCTGGGTGTAGCTAAAATTTTACAATAAGCTACTTAAAGTAGATATAAAATTCCTATCAGTTAACACTGCAGACAATGTAAAATAATTGCATTAGACAAGCATGCAACAGCCAGTTTCTAACTCTAATCTGAGTTTCCTAGTGGTACTTTGACAGTTTTATTTTCAGTGCTAGAAGCCCAATGCTTTACCATTATAAAGACCTAACACTTTTGCTACATTTCTGAGATGGATGGTTTTGATGTGAAAACAGTAAACATACTAAATAAGGTATTATTTTTTTTTTAAGATTTGAACAGCTCTTCTTCCCTCCTCACCTCTATCATATCTGTTCTTTGCCTCTACCTGCATACACATTTAAGTCGATTAGTTAGTTATTTAGCAAATCTGAAAAATCACATAACAAGAGAGTTCATCACTTTACCTCCAATCTGCCATGTGCACAGCCTAATAGCAATAGGTTGGCTCTGTCCCTCTCACAGGAAATAGGAGACCAAGGCCATGCTCCGTCACTAATTGCTGACCACCAGCAAATGACCATATCTTGCATACGGTTTATTGCCAGGTGACGTTTCATCCTTCTACCTTCTGGTCCAAGGATATCAGTATAAGAAATCTGATGGAAGAAAATACAAACAAAACTTGCAGAAAACATTTGTGGTGATAAAATAGCACAGTAGGAGCAATGGGGAGCATTTAACTTGGATGCATGAAGGTATTATGCATATATATATATATAGACACACACAGAGAACTGTGTATATATATATCTTCATATAGGCGGTCTGTAAATGTAAGAAATATCTCCTCAGACAGAAAGAGACACACTCACACTTTTATCTATGGGGAGGAGATTGGAAAGGAAAGGAATGTGAGTTAAGAAGGAATTTACTGCAATGACTCCAATCAATACCAAAATGTACAGTCATGGTTGCTTGACAGCATCGACCTACACATAGGATTTAAGCTTAGCCATATTAAATGACAAGTTCTGCAAAGCTGACCAGGGAGCTAAGGCTAGTGTTTAAGACATAATCAAATATTAAATATATTCTACAGTGTTTGAGCAAGCATATATCTTTCTTTTTCCTCCCTAAATTAAGGAATCCAGATACAAACATCTGCTTTGCAAGAGAATATATACTTTTCTGCATAATGTGGATGAGCTACAGCATCATGCGTAAAGTTTATGCAGCTCTTGAGAATTGTGCCTCTTTCTCGGGAAGGATTTGCGGAATTTATTATTCAAACTCTGTTATTTTGGAGCATGGTTATTTGAAAACATGAGCAGTGCACCATCTGGGTGACACATGCCAAGGAAATATAGATTGCACCGCATTTCTGCTTAAGGAATTAATGGAAGGTTGATAGCTAGGGGAAAAAAAAAACCCAAACTATCTTGCCATTGCTGGTCAGCAATAATCGAACCACTTTCTGGGGATTAAGCGCATGGCTAAGCCTACTGGACCAGACACTAGCAAAGGGCAGGGGGTCTTCTTATCAGAGAAATGCTTCTGGAGCCAGTCTCACTACATGACAGATTGCTTTCATATTCCTGTCTGCAAGGCAACAAAGGATGGCAGTAATGCGATAATGCCAGAGTGCAATGGGTGTTAAGAACCCGTTGCATTTATGTATTGTATTTAGTAAATAATCAGGCTCATCCAAATTGTGATCTCACCACTCAACCAAGGCCATTAAAATCAAGGTTAATGCTTTAATAATCCTTTGCTGGGTTTTTTTTTTATATGGTCAAAAAGAACCCTTTTCTATTTGCATGGTCATAATATTATTGACCTCTTCATCCCCTGAATACACATCAAAAGGAACTGAAATCAAAGTAATTACCAATGTTGTTCTCTCATGGTAAACATTTAACTCCTCGTACTGTCTCCTCCTTCAGTAAATTGAAATGGATTAAAAAAACACACGAATGGGAAAAACTTGCAGAAGGTCAATATTTTCAGAATATCTTGTGTTTTACTTGTCAAGCTACTCTTCTGAAGTGTAGAGATAAAACATGCATAGAAGCTAACAGGTAGATGTTACCTGAATTAAAACACTACATAAATAGTTAATTTGATGACAACACTTTTATTAGGATGGAAACCCACAAATACTTTCACAGATATTAATTAGTGCTGTGTAGCAGCATTAACTGTTCAGAACAATTTCACATGCAGTAACAGACAGAAATCCCTTGTAAACCTTTACGTCTTGCATTAGATGTGGCACTTTCAAACATGGACTAATGCCACTGAGAAAAGGCAAATGATAATAGCTGGGTTGCTATTGTGATGGTCTTGAGGACAGTAGTGATTCTTATATTAAGTCTTCCTTTTTTTTTTTTTTTTCATTTTTCCAAGTGTAAATAAAACCCACAGAATCACCTAATGCTTTCTGATGATGCCAACCCAAGGTGGTATTATTTAGAAAGGAAGAGGACAGAGAAAAGAACACATCAATTTAGGTAAGTATTGTGTAAAAAACCCCAGCTTTTTGGATAAATACCAAACTGTGAGGAGGAAAGCATGGTTGACTTGCCCTTATTATTAGTAGTAGTCTGGCAGTCCAGTGCTGCCTAGCGCTCCCTGCCAATTTTACCCAACATATGAGGCTGGACAGGGAACAACATGAAGTTGCTTCTCTCCAGGTACCAAAGAAATTACAATGTAAATATGACAGAAATTTAATTATACCATTACATATGACAGCAAGCATTTTCCTCCTTTTATAAATGGGAATTTAAACCCAAATGCCACACACATTTCTTAAGGCTACACCAAAAGTCAGAGGCAGAGATGGCTACACTCAATTTTCCTGAATACTAGCTCCATATTTTACACCTGTAGTAGTTTTATACCAGTGCAAGCTACCTTTAAATTCTATTTCTCTTGAGGAAAAGAGACAACACAATGAAACAACACTGCTAAGGAACCGTTTTTTCTAAAGTCTGTATTCTCACAAGTTTGTACATTTGCCATCGAAGACCATCTTTCGTTTCTTCTGTTACTACTGATAGTGACATTACTGTTGATTGTGCTTGTGATCTTTGGGCTTTTGTCAGCTTTACCAAAAGCAGCCACGAAGAACTCTGATTCAATGCAGAGAGCTGACATAACATTGTTGCAGTAGTGAATAATACTTTCTGCTGGCTCATACTGGTGCAATTTTGAAGATAAAAATTATATTTAGCTGCCTAACTAGCAAGCCTCACACAAAAGAACATTCAATTAAAAAATGCAAATGTCTTTTTTTTTTTTTAATTTTGCTGGCAAAGAAATAATCCATAGTGATTCCCACTGATTTCAAGAGAAAGCAAAGTTAACGTTGAACATGGAGGCGTTTCTAGAAGCTCAGCTGCGTCAGCAAAGACCTGAACATAACAACCCTATTAAGGAGAACAGCAGATATTTCTGGTTTCTGAGGGCTGAGAGAGTTTTCTGTGGATTAGGCTTTTCCTCTTTCCCAAGAAAGAAATGCTGTAACTGTTAGGTCCAAAATGTGCCTAGTAATACCCAGAATGAAAATTTATTTCCTAGGCTTAAACTAATTAAGGAGCTATGGCCCTCACAATTAAATGATGAAGACAGCCTTCAGCTCACTGCAGTTTTTTTGTTAAAGTTTAGAGCTATTAAAAAACCAACCAGCCAAGCCACCCCACCCAGCACCCTTGCTTCTAAAGTACAGTCTTAAACACCATAGGCCAGGCACAAGCACAGATCATTTTAAAGTAAACTACGTATCAGCTCAGTTCCCGGTGAACAGTGAACTGTCTCAAATCCACGTTATAGAGGTTGGATCAATCTCGCAAACACAAGTCATCGCTGAAAAGAGGCCCTGAACTGAAACAGCCTGGAAAATGTATTAGATATTCATCACAGCAGAAAGTATTTCTACCAAGCAAGTTAAAATGTAATACAGCAAAACTTAAATTAAACACACCTTTAAAAACCTTGCCTTGCTGATGCAACCTCCCTTATGTGAGGAAGCAAGTTGCTGAGGGGTTGTCAGGAGGAAAAAATATAGCACTAGATTGTTTTCCTTTACATTTAATCAGTCTAGTATAAACTTTTTCTTTTGCTTACTACATCTTTCCACCTTCTTTTGGAAAAAGACTTGTCTCTTCATCCTTGCGGTGAATTGGACGCAGTCCCTTTCCTCCTCTGCCTGTTCAAAGTTAATTGCCTTTGGCTGATTATTTTTTCATACCGTGCTACTGCCAAGCACTTCCACCCAAGGTCAGCCACAGCCCTGATGTCAAAAGACTTACAGCCAAAATAAGTGATACCCACACAACCCAGTCCATCCAAGGCAGTGTAATTCAACTTGAGATGAGCTGGCTTCTACTGGCCTCCAAACAGGCTCATTTAAAGCCACCTCAGCTATCTCTGGACGACCTCACAGCTACTGCTGTGACCAGGGTACAGGAACACCCACACAGAAAGGGCTGGAAAAAAGTTGTACTTTAATCTTCACCACCTAAGTGGTGAATTAAGATTCAGAGGCACCGAGTCATATGCCTAAGGTCACACACGTAGCATGGTAGTGGGGAGCAACTCAGCTTCTGGATCTTGAGCACTAGCTCAGCGGCTTAATTGTAAAACCAACTCACCCAATAATACAATTACTGTAACTAGAGGGAAAACTAAGATTCCTGAAAAGAATTACAACAGCCTTGGACTCAGACCGACAACTGAATTATCATAACTTCACCAGTTTGTGTATAGCAGCTGAGCCATAGTAATTGACCATGCGCGCGTTTTTAGCCCACAGCAAACAAGAGGTAAAACACATTAGCTTAAATCTTTTACACTGATGTTTACCATTACAGATTTTGCTTCATGCTTGTTAGAAGCTGAGAATGTGCAAAGGGTCAGTTACTGCTGCTCAACTGACACAGGGTAATCTGTTAAACAGGAGTAACTCAGCTGCGTGTTTGAGCCTCTAACCTAAATACAGTAGAAAATCGGACCCCTCTTGGCACAGTATTTTAACACATTAACTCAGAATGCCACGTAATAGTTTTTTTCTACTTTTCAATAACTGCCATTTTTAGAATTTGAGCTGTTTGGAACAGTTATATAAATGTTTGCAATTTAGACGGCGATAGGAAAGCAGCGAGTACGAGTGACTCCTAATGTAAAGTTACTGCAGTATTTACAGTCCCCACCGACAGCCTTACCTTCAAGTCCAAACAGGAGAGTTTTTCCAGTTTTTTGTTTACATCAGGAGAATCCATCTTCTTTGTAAACTGAATGAAGCAGAGTTGTTTATGGTCCTCAAATGACAAGATGAGGAAATTGTCTGTAAGAACAGCTGAAAAACAGACAAACAAAAAGTCACCACTGTAATAACTCTCTCCAGTAAGAAAACAAAATATTGAACCCTCCCCTGAGATATTGTGAAAAGCAGGTTTTTCAAGACAGTATCTTAAATATTACACCAAAGACTCTGAAATCTCCCAAAATACATCAATGTGTCTTTCTGCCAGGGCCCTCTTGGAAAGGGGAAATAAAGCAGAAGGAGAATTCCAATTAAGTAAACCTGAACAAATTTTCTCATATGAAGTTACCACTACACTCACATATATGTTTTATGTCCTTTCACATTCATTTTCATCTCTTTTAAACCTTTTTTTTTCCTTATGGTAACATCTACCAGTATTTTGGAAATGCACCAAAGACAACATTGCCTGCATTAAGGGTGATAAATGCAAATCAGTACTTAAGGTGTATCTGGTATTCTGAGATTGTAAGGTTTCAAGTGCTGCTGCAAACACCAAGGGGACTGTCACATACAAGATTATGCTTCAGAGGGTTATGAATTTGCTGAAAGCTTCACATAGGGATACTCAGACCATACAGGTAATGAGGATGGAACATACTCCCTTGGAGCCTGGAAAAGCACAATGGAATCCCCATTGCTATCACAGGGAGGTGCTAGACCAAAATAGTTCAATACAAAAATGAAGAACTCATTTGACAATGAAAATTAACTCCACAAGAGTATCCCAGATATTTTCCAAGTGTTATCCAGTTATTCAAGCAGTGTCCACATCTGAAGAGATATGTGAGCATGAAGTGAGTACTCGGGATGC
This sequence comes from Heliornis fulica, assembly GCA_013399135.1. NCBI lineage: Eukaryota > Metazoa > Chordata > Aves > Gruiformes > Heliornithidae > Heliornis > Heliornis fulica. The sequence goes on along the minus strand of VXBZ01012581.1, from coordinate 218,294 downwards.
CTAGCAGCAGACCACTGAAAAACTGTTAATATGAATGAGGTTTAAAGTAAAGCTACCAAGCTGATTTCAGAAAGTAAACTCAGAAACCTCTGCTAAAAGGAAAAGTAAAGAGAGACTGAATTCAAAACCAAAACAAACCATGTGGAACAACCCCTGGAAAACAAACAAAAAGGCATTTGTGACTAATATCCTACATTCTTAAATGCATTTTATATATCCTTAAGTAGACTGACAGTTTAGTCTCACATGTAAGCAGTGAAAACTGGCCACTCAGCTTTGCTTTGATTTAGTCTGAATTACCACCAGTCTCATTCTCCAATAGTCATGTACTGGCACAGCTCTAAAGTATCTGGTATGCTAAAGAGTAATGTTTAAAGACAAATAATTGCCTTTGAAATGTAACATTATCACCTTTTTAAAAAAAATCATAAAAAAAAGCTGGTGTTAACGTATCTGACATGGTGAGTTAGAAGCTATAAATGAGATTCTAAACAGTCAAGAAAATTCAGGGCCACTGAGTATGGTATCCCCAATATGTACACAGCTGAGATATTTTGATATCCTCACAGACATAGTTTACATTAAAGATGACCTACAGCACACCTCAGATGCTTCTGAAATGTGTTTTGGTTGAAGGAAAGCAAGCAGGATTCCAAGATCCCTGGGCAGATAAGAATGAAACTAGCAGTCCCTTGCTTTTCAGTATCTGTGGTTGTCTTGGACAGGACTGCAGACCAGATCAATATGGGTGCAACTATGGGAATAGTTGGACCGATATTCAGAGAGGACCCACAGGCTGCAGAGACAGATTACCCTCAGAATGGCAGGCAGTCCAGCTAATAGCTGTAATAGTACTGCAAGACCTCAGGGCTACAAAATTATTCAGAAAACAAGAAATACTGTTTTCTTTAAGGAAAGAATTTTTTTCCCCCTATCATTTAATTATTATTAAATTTTACCTATATATTACAAAACAGGAGGACTTTGTTAGAGGCAGGAGGATTATAAATGCAATCTTAATTCTGTATTTTGGGCACACAATCTAACCTTCATTCCAAATGTTAAGTGGGCAGGCCACTCCAAGTTGGAACAAAAGCAATGTAATTTTGGCAGGCTGCAATCTTATCCATTTCTACATATACACAATTGTTAAAATGAGGGCTATTATTTGTATACAGACTTCTTATATTAAGCACGCAATCTCTTTTGGCTAACTTCATAACTGCAACCTATTTCCAACCTAGATTGGGAAGACATGCAATTATGTTGGATAAAAGAATCTCTTCTAGGACAACATTACATCATAGTTCTCATATCAGGATAGTTCAGTATAAAAATGCATATTTTGAACACTATTCCTGCAGGTAACAAAAGTATCTTCATTTGATCATGAAAGCAAAGGAACTTTTGCAATGACAAGTATTGGAGGGTTTGCTTTTACTGAACAGAAGCAATCCTGTTTCACCATCAGACATGGGTATTGCCAAACATGGAGGTTTAAGCCTTGAATAAGTGAAAATAACAAAAAAAAAATTATTATGTATAGCAGTTTGAGTGGTGTAAATGTAGGGAAAATTATTTGTGGCTTTATTATTGCTTTAGTTGTAACCTTTTTCGGTTAGCAGTATTTATTTTTTTAAAATATGCATTTCTATGACATATTAAGACATGTGAAGCAAGATATGCATAATTCAATTATACATGTAGGAGTTTTTAAAATGATTTTTAAAAAGAAATACAGTATTCTAAGTTCTACAAAAAACTTCAATTTGGGTATATAACCTTAGTATGCATGCTTTTCTACTTTCTGTCACATGAAAGTATTAAATCCTCCCTCTGGAAACAGGGCAGAAAAATCTGAGGTGGAATCAGTAGTCTAATCACTTAAGTGAAGAGTGAACAAAAGAAGTCAAGACATTAAATGTGTTCTTTGCTCACTGTGCAATTAATTGGAAAAAAAAGAGGTTAGTATAAAAGAATTTAACTATAAGATTGGCTATATTAATGTAAATTTTAAGACTAAACTCCAATATAACAAAAAAAAATATAAAATACAATGTACAATGCTAGAGTATTTCAGCTTTCTTAAAAACTCAGGGTAGTATTGAATAGATGCCTAGGTATGGAAGAAAATAAGTAAAGATCAAAACTAAATCTAGCATATATTCTTATAAAAAAGATGTAATTTGGGTCTACTTTTTAAGATTTGGGAAGATAATGCACATGCAATTTGGTTTGCACAGAAATTCCATATTCTTGCTTGCACAGACACCAAGATCCCTGGTTGAGTTCCCAGCAGAGCTCTGTAGTAGCACTTGGAAAAAGCTGTAGTCATATTATAAAGTTGTTCAAATCAGGTGGGTTTACATAAGTTTTCTTCTGCATTAAACAAAAACTTCACTTTTAGCAGTCACTACTTAGTAACAATGAGATTCTAGAAATCTGGAAACTAAATCAGAACACAAATAATATTTTCCAGCTTTTAAAATAAAAATAACACCATGTAATTAATCACTTGACTAATGTTTGATTTTGTCCCACTTTCCCACTTAGGAAATAAACATGACAAGTTCAAATGGCATGTTCCCAGTGATTAAAATGTGTAAGAAACTGAATTTTAGAAACCCATTCAGTATTTGACAAGCCTGAAAACTTTGATGTTAAATATTATTCTTAAAGCGTTCTTAGTCCTGAGGGTTGTAACTATGGCATTACATGCAATTACTTGTTGTGTTTGCAAGTCCCCAGTGGCAATAATTAGTCTACCTGTTGACATACTGTTTCTCTACTCTATTGTTAATGTAGGCAATTGATTTGCACGTGGGTGTAATTACCATCACTGATGGTGTCGGAGATGAGCTTCCCCACCAGGGTCCTGTCAATCACCACTTTCTCCAGCTGTGGCCCAGAAAGGCTTAGGGACACCAATATACCTGGGTGAAAGAGGAGCTAAATCCAAATAGTGAGAAAACAAGACATCAAGAATCATTAAAAAAAGTGAAACGTTCCAAAGTGCATATTAGCAGCTGTCCATTACATAGTAATCTAATTTTCAAAAGTGCAAAAAAAAAAAATACTTATCCTCAATGCTCAATGTGGAGATGTCTTGTAATGACTTTGAAAGCTTTTTCAACAAAAGGGAGAGGTGCAATATGATACTGAATTATACAGGTACAAGAATTACAATTGCTGAAGATGCGTGCTAAACCCCCAAATGTTGCACAAAAATGTACTGAGTTAGTTACAAATGGAGATGAAAATTCTGTCCTAAATGAGTAAAGGGATGAGGCTGATCACTATCACCCACGGATCTGATTTTTTTTTTTTTATAAAATAGCTGCAAAGCCTGCATGAAAAGACATAGAAGGTTGGGATTCATATAATTTTTTTTATTATTATCACATGTTAAAACCAGCACCTTTTTGCTATCCTTGTTATTTCTGATCAGTCATATATTGTTTAACTTTAAAAATGGTGCCCTATCAGAGCAATAGATTTGGGCTCCCAAAAAGTTCACACACTGTTACAATAAGGTTGTAGATGTCTCTCTTAGAAATAAGGAATATAAACCAAGGGACAGAACAGTCAGAGGCTTATTTCAGAGATAATTCTAACTAATTAATCTCAATTAAATGATAAAAATAATATTGAAGACTAAGTCACAGTGCTTATCTGATGCCGTATCTTGTATGAGGAGGAGAATGCTCAGTGGGAGGAGTAATAAAAACCATTTCTTTTTGCATAATTAAACAAACTTAGTCATTTTCTGAACGAAGCTATTACAGCAAAGAGATGCAGAATATAAAACCCACAAAATCCCCTGTTCCATTGTGAGTTGATCTCACTTTGCCAGGTTACTCCAGTAGCAGGGGTATACACAAAGCTTTACTAGAGATATTGTTTTCTTAATAAGGTGGTAAAAGATAAAGTCAGGTTTATAAAAAAAATTCAAAATATATTAATTATTTAACTTAATGCCATACATGGGTTCTACAGAAACCTTGATGTAAAACCAGCAGAAACATAACCAATTAAAAAAACCTCGATAATTCTTTCAACAGAGGCTAAACCAGCCCTACACCTGCTGAATCATCTTTTCTGTCAAAGGAGTCCCAAGTGGAAAGACCACTGAAGAAACGTACAGGGGGCTCATCAAAGACCAGGAATTTGGGGCTCCAGCTCTGACTTCTAATAGACTTTTTAAAGCAACCTCTGTGCTTTTAAAAAAATCATAACTATTATAGAAATATGTGCTTTTGTAGTAGAATTTGGCATAAAAAAACCCACATTTGTGTTTTGGTAGAGCAGCAAGACAAACACAGTTGCAATATAGTTTTCAGTGCAACGCACTGGTACATTAAACACCAGGCAAACTTCCTCGCAGCGATCTAATCAAGCTTGCCTCTTGTGCAATGCTCTGCTCCCAATAATTTAGTTATGAAAATTCTCACTTACGTGATTTTTTCTATATTATTAGAGCTCTGTATCTCTGTATATTCAGAGAATGATTAGGGTTGGAAGGGACCTCAAAGATCATCTAGTTCCAACCCCCTGCCATGGGCAGGGACACCTCTCACCAGACCAGGCTCCTCAAGGCCCCATCCAACCTGGCCTTGAACACCTCCAGGGAGGGGGCAGCCACCACTTCCTTGGGCAACCTGTGCCAGGGCCTCACCACCCTCAGAGGGAAGAATTTCTTCCTGAGATCCAATCTAAATCTACCCCCTTCCAACTTAAAACCATTCCCCCTCGTCCTGTCACTCCAAGCCTTTCTAAACAGTCCCTCCCCAACTTTCTTGTTGGCCCCTTCAGGTACTGGAAGGCCGCTCTAAGATCTACTGGGAGCCTTCTCTCTGTAGAAAACACATAGCTATAGCAAGAACAGGACAAGCATGTTTAAATAAATTGCCTTCTTGCCCAGACTAACATCTTTACCCTACATTTTTCCAGTCTATCTTCCTGTCAACTCAGAGTAGTTTGAAAAGAAATTCAAGTGACATCTGAAATAGAAACAAAGACTACCTGTGAAGCAAAATGAATTTGTTAAGAACAAATGATCATTTCCCATCCTGTCAAAGTCTAATAGCATTTTTGTTTGATAAATATATAAAGTCAGTGTTTCAACATTTCCTGTCATGACAGATGTCCTTTAAGGTTTTGTCCTAGTAAAAATGTTAGACACAGTTACACTCCTGTAGCTTTTATTACAATCTTTCAAAACTTCAATTTATCCTTATGTAGAAGTTAGATTAGATAAAATCACAATTTATTTTCAACTTGATAATGTTAAGTCCAGCAAGGTTTGACTACAGTTAGCTATAACTGTCCGAAGAACCTAGCTGAAGGAGTGAGGGCTGAAAAGCAGAAGTTGACCACACACATTCAATGCTCATGCACATTCACATAAATACTCTAGAAAGATCAGTTCTAAATTACCAAATGAATACCAGAAAAGAGTAAGATGGCACATGACACTGAAGGATTTGGGCTAACAAGACAGCTGGCACAGTCATATAAAAAAAACTCCCTAACTTGTGTCTTCCCTAGTGCCTTTGCTTGGGAGCTATATTCTTCTCTTGGAAAATGTTACTGTGATGGTAGGTTGTTCCTATGCTTCCTTTCCTTGTACAAAGTGAGAAAAACATCCTTGAGTTAATCCAGAAGACTAATCTAAGGGAATGAGAAATCTGCTTGTAGCCTTTAGGTTTACCTGACAGAGTATGGACATATACCATCCGTTCAGGTAAAGAGGAGAGGCAAAACACAGGGAAAAGGCATTTTCATCTGTGGATGGGCAGTGATCTTGAATGACTGCATTACTGAATGGGGCCACCTGCCTCTGACATCCAGTTTATCTACCCAAAGCACTGGCAAACTCTTGACTTGAGAGCAACAAACAAGGTTAGGGTTCTTTAACCCTAAAATATTTCAGGGTGTAAATTCATTCTTTTCCCGGTAATGACATTAATCACATCTGTTACCGCGCTAGAAGAGCTATGAAAGCTGCTCCAGTGCATGATAACAAGACATTTATAGAAATATAAAACACTGTGCTAACGTGTGTGCTTTCCTTTACATGTCTGAAACTAGTAATTAACCAACACTATTGTATTTGCACTATTGTATAGGTATCTCTAAGTCTATGGCACAAAGGAATGACAGAAAGTAGGTAAGACATATAATTTTAAATACTTTTATTGTTTCTCCCATTGCATGCCTTTATTTTTACAGTAAAACAATCCTTCCCATTATTCTACACAGAGGTTTGAGAGATTTGGGCAAAACAAAAAAATTTAACAATTTCTTTGCTATAACTTACTATGGCTGGTAATATACCTGTGCTCTAGGAATTTTTGTGTCTAAATTTAGAAAGTAAACCACAGTATACGGCCATGTAAGGTCAGTATTTCTTTCCACCTCCCTTTAAAAATCCTTTGGATTACAGTAAGGGGCTTTTCTTTAAAATAGTTCTTAAAGTTTACCATGAAATACAAGCATATGTTTAAGTAAAGCAGGGAAGGGAATGAGTCACCATTCCTGGAGGCATTTAGCAGCTGTGATGCTTAGGGACACGGTTCAGTGGTGGACTTGAAGTGTTAAGTTTACTTTTGGACTCAGTGATCATAAGTGCCTTTTTCCAAACTAATGATTCTATATTATCTTTCATCAAAAATAACCTGCAAAAGAGATTTATGTGCTCAAATCGAAACGTCATTATTTCAGTTCCTTACAGTGCAGCCTATGCAAAGGCTGTTACATGATAATAAGATTTAGGTGCATTATACATAAGCTTGCATGTATAACATTCATATTTTGGTGAATGGGAGCAGTCCAATCATAAACACAAATGAATATAAAGCAAATGGGGAAGATTACAAACTTGGCTTGAACACAGATACACAGTGATCCAACTCCAAGAAGTACTGCTAAAGGGAACTGCCCATCATTTGTAAAGAATAAAAGCAAACATAAGAGACATTATTTACACAAGGCATGAAGTTACTCCATCCAACAGATATCAAACTAGGGAAAGAAGCTCACAGTAATGAAACACGCCACAATTTTTTTTCAGATTGAACTACTATAGTGTGAAAAATAGAAGTCAGAAGAGTCATCTCTACAGCTTTACTTGTCTCAAGCATTCCTAAATAAAATATGAAAACATGGCTTCATACCTATGGAAAGTATAGGTATAGGCTTGGTACTTGAACATAGTCAGAGTAAAATGTTTGGGCATCTGGTCATTCTGCATACTGGGAGGAAGGGCCACCTGTTCTGTGTTACTGATGAGTTGAATGTGAAGACCTTGATAGAAGGTATTATGTACTTTGTGTGTCAAAAATGGTTCTCCAATGAGCAGGGAGGATGTAAGAAGGAGCAGAGGATACCCAAGGGAAGACTTTGCCCTTCCCTTCCCCAACAGCAAAATGCTCCAACGCATATTGGAGTTACTTACTATTAAGCAGAGGACTTAAGTACAGACTCATGACTTGCAGAACTTAGTAAGACTTAAGTGGATTCCTTTATCCTCAGAAGCCTTAGCCCTTGAATCCTCATTCATGCAGCTTAGTTGCTTATCAGCCCTTCTACCTAAAAAGATACCTGCAGAGTAAAGCCAGGATTTGCTTCTATCTGATTAAAATTGGAAGAGAAGGAAAATATGCCTGTAAAAAATATTGCTGCAAACTGTTTTCCCTTACAGAGCCCAACCGACAAAGGAATATGCAAAAGGAGAATTGCAAAGCACTTCTTGTTCAAGCAGGTTCCCAGGGTTTTTCCCCACCTCTTCATTCCAGATTGCTTTCTTAGCCACCCTACTGTAATTACTCCATTGCATGCCTTATTACAGATGAAGTTATTGTTGTTACACGTTACTGTTTCACAATAATCAATGCATTTGTACTTCTAGCTCCAAATCTCTAAAACCACACAACACATTAATGGCTGTGATCAAAAGCAGCCAAAAGAATTTAATATAAGGGCAGTGTTCCTCTTAGGAACTGGTGATGGGTACCAGTTTCTCATATATTCTAGCCAGAATGTCTTGATTTTGTTATCATCGGATGCGTGACTATGTCACCACTTATCTTGCTAGATCAGTTTGTTTATGGGTACTGTAGGTGATACAACAAGCTGTGTCAGCAAACTTTGCTGTGTATCTCAATTCAGAATCCAGTTCTAAGTCAGTCAATGATGGTAATATAAAAAACATTCATACACATATGTAAATTGCAACACAAAAGAAAATCAGAGTAATTTAGCAAAGACTATATACAGCCTTTTTATTAGCTGGTAACAGATACGATTCACAGCTAGTGCTTGGCTTTTACACAATAAATTAATTCACTGTTGGCATGTGTTTAATTCTACATCATAATTCAAATGCAAAACCAAAAAAAAGTTGGAATTCAAATATTTTGGCTAGATCTTATTAATACTTATATTGTAAAATATAAACACTGTAAAATGCTTATATTGCCTTATATTGTGTTTCATGATTTTGTGGCAAACTTAAAAGCACTTCAAAGACTTAGAGAAAGAGACCAAGAGGAAGGGAAGCAGCCAGAGCCGAGTTGAGTAAACAGTACCACTGACAAATTAATTTCTTAGATTATTACTCCTCGTCAGGGAAAGCCGAGGAGTAAATTGTTCATTTCATCATAAACAATACAATGGCAACTTATTGCAAAGATTTCTTGTCTTGGTTTCCATCATCCTTCTTTTATGGTCTATTTATTTTCCTTTGACATAAACTAACTGAAGATTATAGGATTATTTCAGCAACTCATCACAGGTCAACAAAGTTGGGGTTCAGAAGTACCATACAGAAATGGTGTGCATTCAGATCCTATGGGATCAAGTAGAAACAGAGCTAAAGAAAAGATCTCAGTCCTTCAGGGCACAACTAAACTCTTTTAAACAGGAAAGCAAGCTCCTGGACAAAAAATCCCTGTACACTCTATGTAATATTTATATGAACTAGCATATCATATATTTCAGAAGCTCTAAGTGGTACTAGAATGTACACATAGGACCGCAAAAGTAAAGGTTGAGGGATTTATTTTTTCTTTTGCAATGGAGAAACGTGTAAATATGAAACTTCCACTGATTGTATTAAAAAAATATGAGACATCTTGATGCATAAAATGAAACATTAAGGTAGAACGCTTCTTTTTCACAAGATCTGAAGGAAATCATACTACTCTCTTTTAAAAAAGATAGTCTCATCATTGTACTACCTTTCAGATATTATTTTTATTTGTTCTGTCTCGCTAAAGGTGCCAGAGCCATTGAGTTTTTTGGCTAGTGCGTTGTTATTACAACAGAAAGAGAACCCCCTTGTTCAGCTAAAGATACAGCAGATCCAAATACACAGAAAGTTTATTGAAAAATCTGATGGCTGTTTACCCAAATATTTTAGTTAATATAATATTTTTGACATTGCATTGCTACTAAAAAACAGAGATTAAAAAAATACTATAACTAAACTAAATACTCATATTTAACTCAAATCACTGAAAAGTTGACAGCCAGTGTATTTTACTATGTTTCACTCCATGCTGTTAGTCTGACATGTTGCTTCCTATCACACTTGAAACTTAATGCAAACATGGATGCTTCTTTCTCCACTACCTGCTACCCTGGTATCCATCCAAAGTAGCATGAGAATACAGCAGTGATATGACACAGATTGCATCATTATGTGATAAGCACTTCTAGCTGAAACAGTTCATCTCTCACTTAGAGCTAAAAAACATACATCCTCTTTTTCAGAAGGTTCAGAACATATGTATAAGAAAGGAAGAGTCCAGATTTTCCTGGAGTAACACAATTGTTATGGCGGAGCATTCTAATTCTGTTGCGGACTTCAATTATCAGCCATTAGTATATTAAATAACATTTTGTTTTGTGACTGAGAAACCAAAAATATAATTTAAGGACAGAGAAATTGCCATGATTTTTATCTATAGCTTTAATTCTGGCTGTGTTATAAGCTATACCATCACTTACATTTTGGCTATACAAGTCATTTAAAAAACCCTAGAAAACTACTCAGTGTATCAAGCTACACATTCACACAGATCAATCCAATTCAGCCAGACCTATTATACTAAGATAATAACCTAATCTAAAAAAAAATCCACCACACTTTTTTTCCATCTTGTACAATAAATACATAAAAATGTATTTGCCTCCTTTTTGTTTATCTACTGTGAAACTACTGAGAGGTATGCTAAGCCCAAAAAATAAGCCCCCAAAAATGCTCTATACAGAATTAATAGTCAACCAGAAGATGTTATGTTATACAGGCAGGACAATCAAATTTTGGCAACAAGTTCACTGTTGCAAAGCATGGATTGGTGAGGGATGCGGGTGGATGCAGAGAGATGGGAGGATAAGGAGAACGATAAGAGGGAGAAGGGATAAGGAAAGCAAATGAAGAGACAGCAAACTGGGAAGCAGATAAATACACTCATGACTAATTGTCTCAGTATTTCTTAATCAAATTCCTCCCCTAATTAGAACAATAACAAGAGAAAAAAGCTCTAAATTACCATACAATTAATATTTAAATCATCTATAGAAGATTAACATTCATAGATATATACTATGTAATCTGGACGTGAATGATATATATTACTAGCGATAAGATCTGATAGGCAAATGTAGCAGAGAATAATATCTTTATTATTGATACAAAGAGACCATATACTATTTGTCATGTCATGCACTTAAAAATTTAGCTATTCTTAAAGAAGTTTCTGGAACTTCAGCTGTATAGTGTCTGAATATTTAACATTCATCCTTTGACAAACATTTGGAACTACTTGAAATCAAAGATAAAAAAAGCAGATCTCCAAAAAGACTAAAAGTTGGAGCACAAAATTTCTTTTTAGAAAGGGTATTGGTAATATTTACAAGTGTACCCCATACCAAAGTAGCTTCATACAGAATACACATTCCTCACCAACAATGAAGACTGCAGAAACTTCAAAAATATGTTACATGCATTTTTCAGACCAAACTCCTGGTGAAGGAGCTAGAGCACGTGTCATGTGCACATCTCCCACCTACTCCACTGGTCTCTGTTAATGAGGATGTGGAAAGCTGTTTCTTGAATAAAATGTGGAACTTATATGGGCAGGGGACAAGGCTACACACGTGCCACATGTCACTACATCTTCTGTTCCATAACTCAATTACTGATGCAGCTGGTTTAGAGTTATAGCTTCCCTCACATATTACACAAGCACAAAGTGACAGACACATAAATAATGAAAATATCGATGTGTAAACCAATACAGATTCCAAACCCATCTGTACATATTAACTGCTCCCTTAGCTTGCTATTCTCTCACTTGGGATGCTTTCAGTTCTTCCCCATGATAATAATCTCACAGAATCAAGGCCCTTTAACTTCTCTTGTGTGTAAACACCAGATTTTTGTTTTGTAGCTTCCATTTCAGGTTATAAATTCAAACAAATACAAGCTGGGTAATAAAAGCCCATACATTAAACCCCCTGATGATCTCCCGGGTTAGTAAACATTTTAACACTATCGCATCAATCACTGAATGGCTGTTCGGCTCCGCTGCCTGAACAAGACTGCAAGAGCTTGTCAAAACATTTTACCTGACAGATATGTTTGTTCTTCCATTTGCTCAGCAGGCACTGACTGTTCTGCATTAAGTCCTAAAGGACAACAGAAAACAGAGAGCGGAGTTGGCAGTATACGTTGTCACTATCGGTTAACATACTTCTGATTTTCAAGTTCACAGATGAAGCACGCCACACAAAGATGCAGCTGTTTTAGAACAGCCCACCAGACAAAAGCACATTTATCATCACCGGGAGAGTTGGATCTTTATGAAAATTAAAGCTGTTGAAAGAGGTTTGAAAAACCGGATTATATGTTGCTGTACTGGAAACTTTCTGAAACATACCTCGACCTCCTTGAGTGTATCTCGCAGCTTGTCTGGTCGCTTGTTTTTCAATATCCAAGGATAATCTCGAGCTGGCAAGTAAAAAAAAATAAATTAAAAAATAAACAAACAAATATGTGTGTGTGTAAATATGTGTGTGTATAGATACATAAACATATGCGTGTGTCTACAAACACACATAAAATTTCTTCCAGTTAAGCTTCCTTTTCTGTGGAAACACAAACCTAAGATTTCTAGGAATTACCTTGAGTGTAAAACTTACCTAGAATTGGAAGGATATGGCAATGGTTCCTATTGTCACATGAGATCCTTTTGAAAGGCTCTGCCATAGGAATAGTTAGCATGAAATATCCACGCTGGCCATGACTTTACCATGGCAATTGTGTACAAAACTCTCAGGATGTAGTATCTTATCCAGCTGCTAAGCACTTGCAATGAGAAAGCATCTCGCATTTCGTATGTTAACTCAGACTCAAGTTATCAAATCCTAAACAGATACTATGCTTCTAACTAGCATTTCATTGCCTAATTTCAAGAAGCAGGCACTAACGTGTCTGCAAAACATATATGCATGAATATATGCATACACAGAGGAATTAACAACAGGTAATCATGAGCTCCATAACTTGTATTAGGTAATATAACTATTTATATGATTTGCTCTTGAAAATGTGGTCTGAAAAATCTGCCAGGTCAAGCAAACAAGAAACTGCATGACTGCTACTGTCCTTTAACAAACGTATTAGTTAAGAATTTTCACAACCAGATTAGTGCATTGGGCCAGAATTTTCACAACCATTCGGCAAACGGTTGTGAAAATTCTGGCCCAATGCACTAATCCTGAAACCAGGAGGCAAAGCCTCCTCTGTTGTCTCCGGCAACTGGCTTGTGTTGTGGCCGAGAATCAGGCTCTAACAACCTGTGAAATCTCATTTAAAAGCCAGCAGTTCTCCTTCATAAGTACACAATAAAAAAAAAACAAACAGAAAAAAAAAAAAAAAAACCACACCAAAACAACCCAGGAGAAACTAGAACAATTGTCATTTTAAAATCTAGCCTATTTGAAGGAAACCCGAGGAAGGGTTTTGCACTCCAAGCTGTCAGTTGGTATGCAGACTTCCAGGCTGAATGACTTAACAGTTGCGTTTAAACCTCCCTGCGAGAGGGAGCTCACAATAGGAGCGCTATAGAGTGAAAAAAACCCGAAGGATTCCATATATCAACAAAAGAGCACACCGCCATACAACTTCTCTTTGTATTTTATTGGACTGAAGCCAGCGTCGGGGGAACTGTTATGATAATATTAATTAGGCATGTAAGATCACATTTTCAATGGGTGCCTTCATAAACAGGGGAATATTTATCCACGTATGCAGAACGGGAAATTGCCTGTACAGATACCAAACTGCACAGACAAATCAGCAGCTCTGCATAAAGTTACATGGTTCTCCCTTTTTTTCTTAAGCAGCACACCGTATGGTGCTCTGAGCCAAAGCCACCCTGATATTTACAGCAAGGAGGTACGGTAACTCGTGTTCCCTTTCGCGTGGCGAAGGTATAGAAGATAACAGCTGGGGCTTCTGCACAATGAGGCTTATCCGGGCCTGAAAGATAATGCTGCGCGGAGCACAAGGGATGTAAATCCATTATGCTCCTCCCTTCCTCACCTTTACAGAGCTGTATTGATTCTGACTGACACACAGCCATCCACAGCGGGTGTAGATTTACTACACGGCTGTGTACACCTTCATACCGTCCTCAGCAGAGATTCACCCTGCTCCAAACACACCTTATGGTGCTGCAAATAACTGTTCCTTCCAGAACACGTTCTGCTTTCTAACACACATGCAATCCCATATGACAAGATAAAATATTAAGGCAATTCTTAATTATTACTTTGTAATTACTTTGAAAAAATCAGATTTTTTAGAGGCATCATGTAATAACATTTGAACATTAAGGAATTCTCTGAGCAATAACAACTATGCAGGAGTTATAAAACTGGAGCTAAAGAGAAGTTGTACTGATACAAAAAGCTTTAATTGACACCCTACTGCCATGTGATGGCATGAACTGAAATGGCTTTTAACCAGACAACGCAAGAACAGTGTAAATGTTTCAAAGCTAAAAGCGTTCTACGGAGGCAGCTGATTATTAGCCTGGAATTCAATTTTGGCTGAAAAGTATTTTAGTTGTATTGTATTAGTTGTATTGTATTTAGTAGTATTTCAGGTTTGAGGCAATCGGTATTTCAGTTCAAGAGAACATGAAAAGGTTTGTGGCTCATCTGCTAAATAAATTTCTGAAGAAAAAAAAATTTGGATTGTGATTATTTTTGCGGTTCTCAGCAAAGGTTTTGAGAAGCAGTAAATGCTGCCATGCTTAGTGACACAGGAAAACAACAGAAAAAAAAAAAAACAAACCAAAAACCAACAAAAAAAACCCAAAAAAGAGATTACAAATATTCCAGGAAGAAACAATCACAACTTTTCAACTGTCCTGTGCTGTGCAGTTCAGTGACCATCTGCCTTAGGCAGCGTGTGCAGAAAGTTACACTGGAAGGTGTCTGAGCATATTTTAATGCTTTTCCAGGGGCATCATCAATCCAAACTAATAACTTGGTTTTCCTGTAAGCAGCAACTCAGAAAACGTGCTTACATTCTGCTGGCTTCTGCTTCTCTTCTAAGTAACCGTGTTTCATCTGTGAGGCTAAAGGGAGGAAAGGTTGAAGAGATGAATGATAATCCTCACGACTGCTGTCAGCAAATATTAATAATAGAGAGAAGATCTGTATGGTTTGATAAAGCACAGAAATTTACCAAAAATTAAGACAGCCCTGATTTTTTTCACCTCGTGAGGCAGATATCTTAAATTTGCAGTGAAAGAAAGGTTTACACAGCCCAACAGGTGGGCCAGTGATACTGAGCCTCCAATCTGATCAGATAGCGAAGCGAGCTGCAACTGAAGCCAGAAGAGAAGCCGAATCAGTCTGTCAGCAGAGCCATGGAGATGGTGTATCAGCCACAAAACTCGGACCACGGGATGCCCACACAAGTCCTCTGCTCTAACCTGGCCGCAAAGAAGAAGTAACTCTAGCCAAACAGACCTTTTGGCCCGTCGTGAAACTTCTAGGATTAACGGGATTAATCAGATAAAGAAAATTGATCGGTCGCTCTGAAAAGGCCATCTCGGATACCAGGTAGGGATGCAGGAGGCCAGGGATGGCATCTCGTGCGTTCACGATGCCCTCTGCTGGGATTCCAGCAAACACCCAACCACCGCCGCAGACCGTTGGGACACCCAGGATCCTGGGATGGGCTTCAGGTACTCTGCACCAGGCCAAAGGGCTGAGCAGAATATAGAATATAAAATGTGAGAATTTAAAGCATAAAATCTCACTGAGGTTTCTAGTATAAATATGAACCCCAATATTTTTTTTCTTCTGTGGAACATAAAGTTTTTAAATTCTCTGACTTAGGAGAGGTAATCTCTTTTTGTGCTTCATGACTCTACAGAACAATATTATATCTTAGATATACCATGATATGTCATTATGTGACATATTATGTTGTATAAGCATATAATAAGAAGAAATTCAAAGTTTTATTTGCCAGAGCAAGCAGTCAGTATCAAAGATTGAATTTTTGGAAGTTTCGTGTAGTTTCAGTTACAACTACTTGTATTTTACCTGATTCTTTCTGGTCACAGCAGAAGCGGATCCCGATATCTTCATCTATACAAATGAATGTAAGTATATTTAATTATGGATGTGACACTGGAAACAAAATATAACTCAGCAAGCAACGTAACACTTCACAATTTTTGCTACTCGGGGCAGAGCGTTAGGTGTTACAATACAAGTGACAGTGGTAAAACTACAGTATACAGTCCAAATACCAGTAGGACTTTCAAGAACCAGCAAGCAAGGGCTAAAGGAGAATGAGACAGGTCCTAATTTGGAGCTGTCACTCCACTTCACACTCATTTCCCCTCTCTTCTAGCTGCCAATACACATTAGTATTTTAGCCGTCTTCCTAAGTAGCATCTTTTGTGTAACTTCAAATAACTTAAAATGTTTTCTGATGACAGCTGAGCTAAAGAGAATTTGGCTGTCATTTCAAAAGATCCAATATTCTTCATCTATAAGCATTATTGTCCACCTGGTTCCCATGGAAAAGAAATTTGTCTTTCAACTACATCAGGGCTGCAAGTCACACCAGCCAGGGCCTGATGTGGCTGAGTGGTGAATGCTCAGGCTTTCCACGGCAAGCTCCACCACGCAGATTTAAGTGTGGCACCACATCTGTCTCTTCCTAAACTCAGACAGGGATATAGCATTAGGAGAAATTCCTTGCAGAGGAATGCTGGAAGGCACTGCAATGGCAGGCAGCTTTTAAAATGAGACAACTGCCCTCCTTTCTGCCTCAGACTCTCAGAGTTCAGTTTGTAGGAAATGACTAAATGGACAGAGAGGAAAGAAAGAAGGTCAAAGGTGGAAAATAGGCACAGCAGACCACAGTACACTATTAATTACAATAAATCACAATTATGTGTTTACTTAAGCCACCAGACCTTCCTTTGAAATTTAGCTCTTGATTTTTTTTTATATGGTTGTGGTTACAGAACAGTTCTCACACAAAGATGCCAAGAAACACTGGGTCAATATTTGAATAATGACATTCAACTGAATACCCGTTTGTATTCCACTGAATATTCAATAATATTCAAAATAATATTTTGACAAAAGTATTGTGCACTACAAGTGGCATGAAGTGGCACAAACAGTACTTTGATACGGTCCTCTTATAAACCAGTGGGTTGTGGGGTTGTTTTTAGCACTGTATTTTAAGAATAGCATGGCAAGATGAATGAAGGTAATTTCTACATGGCTAGTAACCAGTCACATGTCTCCTGAAACAATCTGTTAATAACATAAATATATCCTTGTAATTATAAAATTTGAAGTAATCACACAAAATACTCAGAACATGCAGTAACTTTTTATTTTCACTCTAGTACAAGTCACAATGCCTGTGCAAATCATTCACCCAAAACAGTCATTAAACTGAAGCTTGCAGTCAAGCAGGGCATACCTTACTAAAAAGGAAAATGCATCCAACTAAATACAACATTAACATTTTTTACTTGAAAGAATGTTCCAGTTCTATGATGAGATAAGCAAAGAAGCTGACCAAACTTAAACATACCTCTGCCTGATTCTCTTGTTCCTAAGTATAAAACCCACTTCATTCAGGTATTCAGAATTTTATATCAGTTAAATATTCATCAAGTTTTTCTGTTTTGGTTTTAGCAATGAGTAGCAGCTCACCTCTAACACGTAAGTTAGTCTTCAAAGACCACAGGAACATCTCAGTTAGGCAGAAAGACATCTGGTGGCAGGTGGAGTCCTAGCCCTATCAAAAGTAGTAAAGAAATTGTGTGAGCAAAGTAATTTCCCTTTATCACCAGTGAAATAGCAAGTATTTTGGGAACTAAATGCTAGAAGAGTCTAGCACCAATGATATTTGTTATTCGTAAGTTGTAGTTTTCAACTGTAATAAAATAAATGATGCATGCAAAAGAATGGGAAAATAAATATATACATACACACACATACAGAGACAAACCAGTATTTGTTTCAATTTACAGCTGCTCTCACCAAAGTGAGTAACTGTGTGGTTGATGCTTCTCATATACCCATTGTAACCTATTTTTAGGTTGGTTATTACCTTGACACACCACAAAGTGGAACTGCTATTTAAAGATAGCACAATTTGACTTTCAGGACACATTGTCTGGACACTGTACATTGGGAAGTGTCAAAATGGCCAAGAAAAACTTTTGCACACATGATATTTAGACATTAGTTACAGTAATAAATATAACAAATTATGTCTTTCTAAATAAAACAATCCATCTGAATACTCCCACTAGAGGACACATGGGCTTCCAAGGGAGCATTGGGAATCTTCTGAGACACAGTAACCAACAGACTTCCCCAAGTAATTTCGTGCAGTGCCAGTTTTAAGTGGGTCATCAAACCAACTACTTTCACTTCTTTCTCTAAACTCAAGCATCCACTGAATGCTGCACTCAGAAGGGGAGTTTACACAAATACAGCACACTTATGAACCACTGTTGGTATGGCATTGTACTTGAGCTTTTTTTTTCTCCCCCATTTTTGAAGTGGACTCTTCATTTCCTTTCCATTAGTGCAATCTAGATAATGAATCAATTACCAGATGATTGCAGAACTCATATTGCATAGAGTATCAGACATTTAGATCAAGAGTGCTAGATTAAAAAAAGATAATATGTGTAAGAATCTTGGGTAGCATCAAGGAAGCTGTTGTAGTCCCAGCACAGCTATGAGACCTTGAGGTATTGTCACTCACACTAGTATGTATGTTTTGATGCACTGCCTAATCCACTGAAATAGAACCAAGTGGAAATAGCATTTTCTTTACACTGATCCCCAAATGTACAAAGAGTCTTGCTGACTTAGTAAATCCCACAGTTCTATCAAAAACAAACAAGCAAAAAAAGGCAAAAATCTAAAAGCTCACAACACATGTCTAGTAAATGGAATATACTTTCATCTTGGGTGAGAATGAGGTTTGGAAAAAAAACCCACAAGGAGATTAGTAACACGGTGGTCTGTTGAACATGGGAAGCACTTTTGGTATAAATATGGATGATGGCAGCTCCTCATTTTCCATGTGGAAATTCTCCTTTACAGTAAAAGGGATTGTACATTATAATTTTCTTATTTGATTTCTCTTTCTTTACTTTCTTACTTTAGCAAGTCAAACAAAACTTGCATTCCCTAAGGCCCATAGATCCCAGATTAGAATCTCTCACTAACAGCAAGTCATCAAATTGAGGGAACTTCCCAAAATCCTATTCTGATTCAACTGAAAAAAAAAAACCCAAAACAACCCACCAACCTTTGACTGGCAGACTATCTGCTCAGCTGGAGAGAAGACACATCTGCCCAGGAGACAAGGTAAGACTTCGGCGTGACAAATAATCTAACTTAAAATTCCCCAAATTACTTCCAAGCTCTTGTATGTTGACTCCATGCATCCTTTTAATTGTGTCCTATTGAATACACAGCTACTCCCATACCACTCTCATGCTGCTGTATGCCTTCCAAACTGACAGATCACAGAAGACTTTCAAGACCTTATTTTTTCACCATCACAGACATGGAGGGAACTCTCAGAAGCTTTCAGATGAGCAGTACTCAGTCTCCAAGACACATACTTTGAAAACATTTACACTCAAAAAGCAAAAAAAAACCAAACAAACAAAAAACCAACCAAAAAACCAAAACCAAACCAAAAAACTTGAAAGAAAATGGTAAAAACCAGAGATTTTGCCAATTATTCTAATCTTGAGTTTAGCTTTATGCTCATCCCCTTTTTTGGGCTCTGAGCACCCACAGACCTGGCAGTTAATTGATTGCTGGTTACTCTTGTGCCCGTGAAAATGGCCACCTGCCCCAAAATACTGACAGTCTAACAATCTAATCTGAAATATCATCAGTTCACTTATAGTCTGTAGGGGGAGGAGGGGGGGAATAAAAGGAAACAAATTTTCTTCTGTAACAAAATAACACAGAATAAACCCCATCTAGTCCCACCCCGTCATGGGCAGGGCTAACCTCCACTAGCCCAGGTTGCCCAAAGCCCCATCCAACCTGGCCTTGAACACTGCCAGGGGGTGGCAGCCTGTGCCAGGGACTCAGCACCCTCAGAGGAAATAATTTATTCCTCAGATCCAATTTTCTACCCTCTTTCAGTTTAAACCCATTACACTTTGTCCTGTCACTACCTTCCCTGATAAACAGTNTTTCTGGGCTACAAGCATGCACTGATGGCTCTTCTTGAGCTTAACATCAATCAACACTCTCAAGTCCTTTTCCTGAGGGCTGCTTCAAATCCATTGTCTGCCCAGCCTGTATTTGTGCTTGGGACTGCCCTGACCCACATGCAGGACCTTGACATGTTCAACCCTGGTTGAACTTGTTGCAGTTTGCTCAGGCCCACCTCTTAAGGCTGTCAAGGTTCATGTCATCCAGACCTTTACAGCTTTAGGCCATGTCATCCAGACAAGGTCCAATGTCTGGATGACATCCCTTCCCTCTAGCACGTCAACTGCACCACACAGCTTGGTGTCCTCACAAACTTGCTGTGGATGCACTTGATCCCACTGTCCATGTCACTGACAGTGATGTTAGTGCCAGTCCCAGTACTAACCCCTGCAGAACACCACTTCTCACTGGTCACTGTTAGGGCATTGAACCACTGACCACAGCTCTGGGTGTGACCACACAGCTAATTCCTAATCCACCGAATGGCCCTTCCATTGAATCCATGTATCTCCCAGTTAGAGACAAGGATATCATGCTGGATGCTGTCAAATGCTTTGCACAAGTCCAGGTAGACTATGTCTGTCACTCTTTCCTTAACCACCAGCCCTGTTACCCCATTGTAGAGCGCTATCAGGCACAATTTGCCCTTTGTGAAGCCAAGGTGGCTGTCACCATTTATTTACCTTTGTACCTGTGTGCCCAAGCATAGTTTGCAGGAGGATCTGCTCCTTGACGCTGCCAGACACAGGTGAGACTGACTGGTCTGAAGTTCCCTAGATCTTCCTTTTTTACCCTTTTAAAAAAAATGGGTGTCATGTTCCCTCCTTTTCCAGTCAGTGGGAACTTCACTGAAAAATGATGCTGTGAAGTCTGAATATTTTGTTCAGAGGAATTATTCTTCAAAAGGAACTACAAGAAAGAATACACACCGACTTTCAGAGTTATGCAACTACATCTCACCATTTACCACATATTTATATTCCAGCAAAAGGGGTTTGAGGATGATGATGACAAAGGGATCCTTCTGTTTTCAAAAAATGCTCTTGGAATTTATATTTAACTACACAAGGTAGGCTACTGCAAAGAGTTAGGTATGAAAAAAATACAAAGCTTTATAAAAAAATAAAGCTCTTATTGAGCTTTAAGGACTCCATCCTCCACTCTTGAAAACTGAGTAAAATTTGGGGAAAATGGGATAAAGAACTCTACTGTTAAGGTAAAACTGGAATTCAATTTAATAGCTGGGTTTTTTTCGGGCTCTATGCAACACTGGCTGTCTGCTTTCACAATATCTCCACAAACAATAGGTGGGGATATTTTGGTGGTTGCAAAAGCTTCCTGTCAATTGGAGCTGTTCTGCAATGGTTAGCCTGCTCTAGTATTTGTGTTGAGTGCTTTGTTTAGAAGAAATCCTCAATTTAGTAAATCTTTAACCACTGATACAGAAAATAACCATCTGGCCACTTCAGAACAGGAACAAATGCTGAAATTGGTGTCTAGGGTCCACTCCAACACCTTCAATGTAGCTGCTGTCGTGCCAAGTAATTAGGAATTATGTGCTGTGTGAGTGATTTGGGGCACTGACACTGGATTTTTCCTCTTCCTCTTCCCATGCAGTTACCTGGGAAAGTGGGGTGCTTGTGAAAGGCAATGCCCAGCTCCTGAGGTGAGTGAAACCCAAGAACATGGACCTCTGAACACACGTTAAGAGTGACCTAGAGCTAGAGAATAGTAAATGCTGCCTACAACAGCCCATCTGAACTTTGTAGTTTACATGCCACAGGCATGGCTCAGTATCAGAACACCATGACAAGCACCCCTCAGAATAAATCCTGTAACTGCCAGGCTACAGGACAGTGTTTGATGATCATCTGCCCATTCCACTGAAGGTGGGCCAATGCGTTCCCAGAAATCCAGCATTCCTAGCAAAAGAGCAACAAACAAGGAGGATTCCCCTCCAAGACAGGACTGGAGTTTGGGACACCCCTAGGAAGAGAAACAAGGTGAAACACCAAGTTAGTCAGAAAGCAGGTGCCTCTGTCACAGCAAAATTACAAAGCTACTGCGGTCACACACGTACACGTACTACACGGGTGGTTCAGATGTGTGTTTGGGCAGATGTCATGGGACAAGAAAAAAAGAAAAGAAAATGTTGCAGAATCCATTTTCACTGCTCACATGAAATCAGAGTTTCTTGGCAAAAAAATACTGTGCCAGGAATTATTGTCTAAGAATCAGCACAGGCACCCTTTTGCACCCTCCTACTACAGATTGCCCTCATGTTCTACAGGCCTTTTTTTTTTGTTGTTGTTGTTGTAGAAAAATGGAAAACTACAGTAGTCACAATTCAGAAAAATATGTATTTTTTCTTTTGGCTTCATATAAATTACACCATATCTCTACTAGTTACAGATGCCAGAACAGATTACCCCTAATCTCAGTTCTGCCTCCCTTCCTCCACCCCTGGAATTACTACAGCCCATTCGTAATATCTAATTTCTAACTCAGGCACCAAATGTTCAAAAAAGTCATCAAGTCATCCTACAATGTATCCTATGTTTCTGGGATATAATATTTGGAGCAGAAATCGTTGCATTTTTTTCCTCCCTCTTCATGACCAATTTCTCCTTCACCAAGGAGAGAAACTCCCTGCAGCACAGATATGATTCACAAACCTAATATTTGACTCTGTAAGATAAAGTTTAGATCGAACTATGTGCATTAGATCAGTAGCTACTTGCTGTACACTTTGAGTTGATACAATTCCTTTGTGCAAAGCATATAAAATAAAATTTATACATGCTTTTCTCTGGTTTTAGCTATGCCAACTTAAATTTACTGTAATTATTCATTTAAAAATAGACCAGCAGAACATTTTTACTCAGTCATGTTCCCATAGATATTAATTGGAGAATATACCCTCAATCTTACAAGATATGTTTCCACATTTACAATGGTATGAAGCCGTACCCTGTTTGATATACAATAAGCACACGCAGAAATAGAGTCAGTAAAATCACAGGAATGTGTAAAATGTTATTCTGTATTCTGGTGTTAAGCAGAAACAATCCAGATTTTTTTCCTGCACAACTAAAATTTATTGCCTCAAAAGTCAGTAGAACAGCAATTAGAGAAAACTGCTAAATATATGCAATAATGCTAATAGTGTTAATCTGGTTCATATAGAATCATAGAAGCACAGAATCCCTTGGGTTGGAAGAGACCTTCAAGATCATCGAGTCCAACCACAGCCTGACCCTGCCTAGTCCACCTCTAGACCATGTCCTTCAGCACCTCATCTATTCACCTTTTCAATCCCTCCAGGGATGGGGACTCCACCACTGCCCTGGGCAGCCTGTTTGTACACCTGACAACCCTTTCAGGACAGAAATTCTTCCTGATGTCTAACTTCAATCTCCCCTGAGGCAGTGTGTAACCATTTCCTCTTGTCCTATCTCTTGGTACCCAAAATTTTCCTAAGAAAATTACACTTATGCCTGTGCATCAGTCTAACATTTTAAATTTTGTAATCCACTGACCAAGTTAAATCTAATATTCTGTTTTATTTTCCTAGGAAAGAAAGTCTAAAAAAAACACATAATTCCTGCAAATGCAGTGGAAATCTGCAGGTGGCCACAAGGAAGGATTCTGTTAATGCCAGGCCTGAGGGACACAGGGACAGCTCAGGCCTTAAGCACTTTTTGCTAACATAGATCTAGCCCAGTTGGAACATGTCATTTCTTGCCAAGCTGGAAGATCTAACCAAGGGGATACAGCCTATGGAAGTCAACTGTGGTCTGGTGGCTGCCAGTGCTGCAGAGAGGAACGAAAGGGCAGCAGGTTGTAGAGAAAAGTGTGTAGTGCCTGAGACCACAGTGGATGGGGGAAAGGTGGCAGATGTGTGACTGTGAAGAGTGTATAGGATATATTTTGGCTATACCACTACTGCATAAAAGACAAGCACAAAACACACATTGGCTGGGCAGGAGGAGATGGTTGGAAGCTCTTTACTTCTGTTGCTCGGTGAACTAATTGCCACACGGACGTTGCCAAATGTACTTGTTTCTTGTTGAAGGATGCAAAGGAGTAAGCAAGCTACTTCTCATCTGTGACCCTGGCACAAATGTTTACAGCAAATAATGCAAACACTCTGAATATTTTCCCAATCCTGCATAGAAATCTAGAGGTTACAGGAGTCTGATCCAGATTTTATGGCCCTGGCTCATGGCTAAGATCAGCTCTGAATTTTTAGCTACAGCCCTTCCAAGTTTCACAAATGTTTGGATTTAAGACATGGTAGAAATAGTACAGAATAGCATAGCTGTAATTTGGCTGGCAGTTAAATGGGTGCAAAGGTGACATTCTGACCTACCCTCCCATTGCACAACCCTTTCTTTGGATTGCAGAGGTTAGCAACTCTTTTGCCTCTGCAGAAAATAAACTACTCATTTCATTCTTAAATGGTGTGTTCATTTAATTCCAAAAATTTTAATTTAATTTTCTGATAAGTACAGGATCTAGTTTTCACATTTTACTTTGCACTGGTGAAGTCTGAGATGAATGTGTTGTAAATAAAAGCTCTGCAGAGTAAAATAAATGGCAGCCAGGGTCAGAGTCTCATTTACAGTAAGACTGTGGTCAACCACAACAGTCATCAAACACAATAGTCATTGCTATTCTGTCATTCATGACCAGATCAAAAATGCCATGGGTACATAAAGACTGACCAAATGGGCTACTAATTCTTCCGTGATGGCAACTGCAAACTGGCTTTGGTCATCCCCACTCTTTCTGCTCTGTTGGCACCCATCACTAGACCTCTTCCAGCTGGCCCACTGGTATCTTACCAACTCCCCCTCTGCTCCCAGATCATCATTGCAGAAGGTCACCTTTCCCTTTATAAGCAGGCTTGGGCTTGACCTCTTTTTCCATTTTCATCCCTTTTTCTTAGATGTTTGTTGAACTCCGACCCCTCCTCACCCACAGCTACTTTTTCTAAGTCATGGTCAGCCCCTCCTCACAACTACTACACCTGGGACTGAAACACCTTGCCTGAGATCTTAGCTACCTTTAGTAACACAGTGGGATTTTTTATTTATTTACTTCTCCTTTAAATCCCTTTTCCACTGAGAAGTGTAGATTTTGTAGTATAAATGAAAATCAGGTCCCTTGTCCTCTGATTTTAAGAAGTAGAAATACTGGCATGCTCTTGTAAATCTACTATTGGTTTAAGAATATTTTCAGCTAACACAAATAGCAAGTTGTTCAATTATCATAAGTCCCAAGTTTTAGGCAAATATTTGCTGTTGGTACTTTCTTTTTCTACATCGCTACTATTTTCTCCTCAGACTTCAATGATTCAGAGTAGTTTTGCCAAACACATGAATGAAGCAAATTCTTTTCCTTACTCTAACTCCCCCAATCTAAATAGGAAAACTATTTTGTAGATGGGTGAACAACACACAAGAGCACTCTGTATTGAAATACACAGTGAAGCCTCTATTGTAAGAAAGGCCTAAATATGGCTCGCAGAATAGTCATTGAAAGGAAATACATTATCTGATAACTCAAGAATTCTGGCATGAAAATTATACATTGTAAATTTATTCCTATATGCTGTGAAGTTGTATCACATTCCATTGAATTAATTTTGTGAGGTTTGTTTTATTGTTTTGTGAGCCTGAAAATAATCCTCATTTTTTTTTCACAATGACAGTTATAGTTACCGAGTTTCTACACTTTAGGATATTTACATATTTAACTGTAAACCAGACATATAGTTCCTTAAGAACATTAAGGCTATTTAACCCATACTAAGAACACTGACATTGTGTAAACCCTGTAAGACAGAACAAATCTTTTACCTCCAGTTGATATCAGTTAAGATTACTTCTTGCTCAGTTATCTTGGGCTAAATTAATTTATATTCAAATATTTCAACTGCATTCAAAGTGTTGAGGCCCTGATCATGCAACTTTTTCTCTGTGAATGGCAATGGTCTCCTTTACCACCATGGCAAAGCCTATAGTAGGATCATGTTGTTAAACATGAACCATAAAAAAAACTGCTGCCAGACTTAATTTATATTAAGCACCAGCTATTGAAATATTATTATTTGTTTAAAAGATATTAGTTGTATGTGGGCAAAAAAAGCCACACAGGCCATTTTTCAGGATGCCAATTTTTGGGTGAGGCACAAATGTCCAGTTCAGCCCCTGAGCTCTAAACCAAAACCACATCTGCCAGATGCAAGGTGCTGAAGTTCAGGGACCTGTGCAGAAATACAACAGGAAATCCCTATGGGCATAACCTGTCACCACCTACACACTTGTACCTTGGTTTTGACACATGAACAATTTTTACTGAGTTGTTACCCAAGTATACAGTGACAGGATCAGAAACTAACTTGCCTTCCACCCAAACCACACTACTATTTCTCCTGCCTCCAGGAAAACGCTTCCAACATGTGTTATTGGTACATCCTTTTGAAAGATGGCTATTGATTAACTCCACAGATAATTAACAACAGTGAAGGAGAATGAATTTGAGGGCGATAATGCCATTTGTCAAGCAGATACTTAGCTTATGTATCAGCCAGACAACATTGATGAAGCCAGGAATCATTCTCCAATGGATACTGCAGGCAAGTCTTACAGTCTATAATATCATTCTGGCAGAATGGGTGTGAAAAGTTAAGAAGGTCACAGAAAATAGATATAATTGACCCATGTTTTGACTCCACAGAGTGAAGAGTTCATATACACATTTTGATAAAGACCCTGAAGGCCTTTATATAAACCAGATAGTAGATAAGTGATCCAAACTACAGATATCCAGCACTGACACATGACATAAGGTAATTACAGCAGTACTAAATGTCAAATGTTTTACACTATTCTTTTAGATAGTGACTGTTGTTGTAAATAAACCAATTTCTCAATACTAAAGGTCAGTAGGTCATAAAATTTCATAACAGTGATGTCTTACTGTTAGCTGAAATAGAAGATAACAAAACTAGTTTTTAAGTTAAGCAGAAATGAGCATCAAAAGGTAAAAGGATCTACAAGTTATTCAAGCACAGGCAAAGTCCTTCCTCCATTGTTCTAATTAATTATGTAAATGTGTGGGTTTACAGCAACAGATCTAATTGTGTCTTTATATGCATAGGCATTTTTGTCCATCAACTGACACGACAGCATGGGCTGCTACTATTAAGCAAGGAGTGACTACAACAATAGTTAAGTCCAAAGAAATGAGTCAACTTAGTTCAACATGAATTTTAACTATGCTTGCACCTAAACAAATAAGATTCTTGTATATTTTATGCAGTATTTCAGATTTAGCTATCAACCTACTAAGCAGGTCTGTAAGGAAGTCCGTTAATTTATTAAATGCAGTACTGAAAATATAGTATGAGCATCTATTTAGTTTTTGCTTTATGTGCTGTATCAACACATTTCTCACTGAACTGTAAAGCTCTTGCCTTTAACACTTGATACTGTGTATGTTAACTGAGTTCTTGTTTAAGGAATTTTGGAAAGTACATTGCCAAATGCCTTGCTTCAACTTACAAACCTTGAGAATTTGCCAGTTGTCTTTAAAAATGGAAACATACTTCTGAATATGTTGTACCAGCTTCATAAATCTACTAGAACAAAACAGATCGATTATTTTTAGAGATCGACAGCATCTTTAAATGTATTTTTTTGTATTCTTTTTCAGAATGTTTTGCTATTTAAATAATTTTCAGTAGCTTCTTTATGCTGACCTATTTTCATCTGGTTTGTTTTCATGCAGGCAATAAATTAGGCAAGTAATAAATTAAGCTCTACTAATATTTGAAAATTACCTTTGAATAGCCATTTGCAAGCCTCATCGAGCTTCTTGTTTGTGAGCATTTATTTTAAAATATTTTTTCCTGCTATACTTGAATTCCAGTTAATCCAGTGAGACTTGTATCTTGCTTTCTTCAATGTAATATTAAAAAACCCCCACCATACAATGCCTGTGTGTCAGACTTCCTTTTAAGAAAGATTTGATTGCAAACACAAACAAAAAGCTTTTCTTCTTTTGTACTCCTTTATGATCTTCAAACAGGTTTCTATGAAAAGGACTCATATTTTTCCAATTTTAAGCCATACTCACCTTTGCAGTTAGGAAAGACAAAAAAATGAAAATTTCACATTACAATAATTAATTTCTGATTGTAACGCTACAGTATAGTTAATGTTATGTTCTAATTATGCAGATATGCATTAGGGAAAATAACTTTGAAGAAAAAATGCATTTGTTTAAACATTTTCATAATCACATTTGAAACTGTTGAGCAGTGAGGTCATATATAAAACAAAAGCTACTCAGATTTAAATGCTGCACTACAAACTACTCTGCTACTCTTAGGAGAGCCATGAGAGTAAGATATGTGGTATATAAATACAGGTAGCTTCAGAAATCTAATGAAATAGGTGCCTCCCACAGTAGGAGACAAACAGCAAGTTGGGGTAAGGGGGACAAGGGGGTGTTGGGGAGAGCAAGGAGAAAGATTAAGCAAAGCCTGAGTAGTTCTTACAACAACAACAACAAATTTAAGCAATCCAGTTGCCCAAAACAAAATGCCAAACTTCAGATGCTCAGTGAATTCAGCAGTTTACTCATGACATGAGCTTCTCAGTTTCTAGGTGTTTGTGTCTCTGGCATCGCTACCGATCTGAATGAGGCCAAACAGGATGCAGCCTTTCTGAATGTGATGAGGAAGAGCCCAAGGTAATCCTGCCTTCTGTCCACATTGCCAGTGGTATCTGTAAGATGGATGGACACATGACAGAATTTGGCTAGCACAGTGGTTAAGGGCTCTATTTTTTAATATGTGTATATACACACACACATATATATGTATAAAAGAAAAACTTGATGGGCCAAATCTCTTTCCATTGACTCTGTAGGGGACCCAAATTGACTATAGTACTAGTACAAGCATTTCAAGGGCCAGCAGTGCAGCAGAGCTTCATTCTAGCTATTAGTTTGTCTTACTGTGCTTACCTATTGATAAGATACCTGCTGGTACCTTTGACTGGTGTTTAAGAATTTTTGTCTAAAACCTGTCCTATAACAGAAAGTCAAAAGGTTTTGTAACTGCCAGTATCATCCCCATAAATCTGAGTATCCATAGTTATCCAAGATAAATTGAGTTTCAGGATCTGCAAGAAATCAGAGAGACAACAAGTACCATTCAAAGTTTCTTAAACATGACTTTGCTCTGGCTAATAATACCATCACCACTGGATGAAAACAGTTAGGTCTCATTTTATGATCAGCTTCATCTGCCTCACAAAGCAGAAAATTGGAATATCTTTATTTGATATGCTAGATATCAGCAGTGACATAGATGTCATTTCATCTACCAACCACAGTTTCATGTCTTGAAATGATATGCATGATTGCTCTCATTTCTGGTCAGCATAGGCTAGTAATCCTTAATTTCTATAAAATAATGTGCCGGTGGAATTTGTACGTTTTATGGTTTATAATCTTTAAATGTGCAATGGACTTTTTGTCAACTCTAAGTACTTTAGAAACAGTTAGGTGGCTTGCAGGATCCAACTCAACGTGTAGTTGAATTATGGAGAGAAAGGTGAATGGGTTCTCCATAGAAATGGCCATCTATTTTTTCAGGAAATACTGCTGGTGCACTATCTGCCTTCAGGCTTACTGTCTTACTTGTGCAGCTATGCAATGAGTTTGTTTTTCTGGAAGACAGATTTGAAGGAGATTGACCAGATTGACATAAGATGATAAAGGGGCTGGAGCACCTTTCCTACGAGGACAGGCTGAGAGAGTTGGGGCTGTTCAGCCTGGAGAAGAGGAGGCTTTGGGGAGACCTTCTAGCGGTCTGCCAGTACCTCAAGGGGGCCTACAAGAAAGATGGGGAGAGGCTCTTCAGTAGGGCCTGTTGTGACAGGACAAGGGGTGATGGTTTTAAAATAGAGGGAGGGAGATTTAGATTGGATATTAGAAAAAAGTTCTTTCCTGTGAGAGTGGTGGAGCACTGGAACAGGTTGCCCAGGGAGGTGGTGGATGCCCCTGGATCCCTGGAGACGTTCAAGGCCAGGTTGGATGAGGCCCTGAGCAACCTGATCTAGTTGGGAGTGTCCCTGCTTCTTGCAGGGGGGGTGGACTGGATGGCCTCTGGGAGTTGCTTCTAACCCTAATCATTCTATGATTCTATACATGCATCTTTAACAGTCTTTAGTTATGAGTTTGCATATCCAGCATAGTGAATCATTTACCCTTTCTTTTCATGACAATGCTTATTAGCTTTATGGTTATCCTTAACTGACAATTTATGGTACTTGCTACAAAAAAAAAAAAAAAACCCACACAAAAAAAAGCAATATAAAGCAGCTCTTGCTAATATAAGAAGTGTCTACTGAGGAAATCAGCCCTCCAAAATCTGTTGTAATTCTAAAATATAATACCAGGAGTAATAATTAGCTTAAAGTGCAAGATTAGGCAGACTCTCAGTTTTCATTTAACCAGTCATTGCTACTCATTTGGCTCTAATTTTAAATTACCAGCTGCAAGCTCAAACAGTGATTTACAACTACTCAAATATGCTACCAGCAGAAAAATCCACTTAAAGAAAAAAAAAGTTGAAACTTGAAATAAGATGCTGCTATCCATAGAATCACAGAATGTGTTAGGTTGGAAGGAACCTTCAAAGTTGATTTAGTCCAACCCCCTGCAGTGAGCAGGGACATCTTCACTAGATCAGGTTGCTCAGAGCCCCATCAAGCCTGACCTCCATTTCAGAGGAAAAACTACTACTGGGTCAATTGGTCTACACTCCCATTGAGGAGAGTATTTTGTTCAGTATTACAGCACTATTATGATTTACAGAAGAATGGTACCAAGTACACTTATCAGATTAGGTCTAAAGTTTGCTGGGCATTGTATAATCTGTTATAGTTACAGAATTCCTTAGTACCTTGTCACGTTGTCATAAGTCTAATCTAAAAACCTCTTTTAAAAATCTATGACAAATTTCTGGGAAGAAATAAAAATGACAACATAACATTCA
Source organism: Heliornis fulica (assembly GCA_013399135.1). NCBI lineage: Eukaryota > Metazoa > Chordata > Aves > Gruiformes > Heliornithidae > Heliornis > Heliornis fulica. Next base: position 187,396 of record VXBZ01012581.1, on the reverse strand, counting down.
ACACTAAAATCTTCTAAGAACTCACATGCTACCAGTCGTTCTGTGTACTCATCCAGAAGTTCCAAATTTTATATAGAAAGAAGATGATGTTCACAGTATCCAACTAGTCTGCTGTTTGATATGCTCAAGACATTTTATTTTTGCCTAGATTCTACTCCAAAATTAGAAAAAAATTTCTTGAGTCTGAACTAGACGATCCAAGTACTAAAGAAAAACTGTACACCTTTTAACAGCTAAGAGAGACATGAATAAATATTGTATAATCTCTTGGAAGAATTAGAATCAAATTAGTTATACAACAGTGCATGTCAGCTTCACAAAGCACACCCACTGATGTTGAAATCTGTATTACTTAAATATATATGCAAATACTAAATTCCCAAGATGTTAGGGAGTATGATGTTAGGGGATGCTCTAGATTTTAATTCCACATGTTCCTGCAACGTAAACACTGCCTTTTGAGATGCAGCCTTACGATCTCAGAAAAGATATCAAAGTGATGTGATGTAGTGAAGGCATCCTTGCCCATGGCAGGGTGTTGGAACTAGATGATCTTAGAGGTGCCTTCCACCCAAACCATTCTATGATATGTACAACAAGAGACAGCAGTACCAGCAGCTCTCAATACTGGTACTAGGAGCTGATCAACATATACAACAGCAATAAAAATGGGACACTTATGCCTGAAAGGACAGTTTACTACCCTTTCTGTTTAAGGTTTTGGAGGCTACATGAGTTCTTAAGAAGCTCCTGAAGAAGCATTTTACCCCTCCCCTTTCTGAGCTCAGTGCCAGTTCCTCTAGCCATCAGTTGACATTTTACCACAGAAGATCCGGCAATTTTCAAAAGCATATCAAAAGGATATCAGAAATCCTTACCCTAAATCTGAAAATTTGTGCAAAGATGTACCAACTTCTCAAGAAGGAGTATTTTCAGAATCACCACCTCCATGTGCTGGCTTTGACAAAGATTTGCAGCCAGCAGATTTCTGTGCTGAGTGCTTATGGTCTAGACATTAGTGGGCATACACCTGAGATGTACCACTTTGTACTATGCACCACTTTTGAGAGTTAATGACCTTTATTTAATCAGTCACTGTGATTCCAGAATAGCAGAATTTTTATTTCCTATCTCCTTCACCCACCTTGAACTTCTGCCTTGGGTCAGAAGTGCAGACTTTGAAAGGGTATTCTGGGGATATATGGCTATAAAACCATCTTTCTGCTCTGCTGTCTATGCATCCTTAAAGCAAAGCCACACCATACTATTTTAAGTTAGCTAATAAATAAGGAAACATGACAATTCTAGAGAAAAACACCCCAGCAAACCCACATTTTATTTTAGTCAGACTTTTATTTTTAAATCTTTACTAGCAATACTGCATCTGCTTTACCATTCTTGCTGCAGGCATATGCAGCACAGTCATACTGAATGAATCTGTTTAAGAGAGCCAGAAATATTGTTGAATGAGTGCTATAAAGTACAGATGCTCATCTCTGTCATTAATTAGGTAAGAGACAAGCCCATTTTTCATTTGCATGGGGTCCAGGTATATTTTCCTCTTGTTTTTACGTTAACAGTTATTGAATGTAATAATTCTGTTGCCTTGAATCATTCCACCCTCTCTGAATTACCCTTAGTTATTCACATTTTAATCCTCTGGATTCCAAGAACAGTACTCCACAAAGTAATGCAAATTAAAGAAGAAATTGAGTAATTCTAGGAAACGTAAAATGATTCTTCATTAAATCTAAAAATACTTCAAGTTAAGTAAATTGGATTTTGAGACGAGAGAGCTCCTTGGTGCAGAAGCACCCTCTAATGGTTGGCTACTCACTGTTCTGGATAACAGCTGGGAAAGCAATTTAATAGCTCCCCTAAAAAAAAGGGAGGGAAACCACTGTGATACCAGAGAAATAGAAGCACCAATGTACATACACACACATATCCACATTTCACACACATTCTCCGCTGCATATCATTAACGCACAAAAAAAAGCCCAACATCAATCTGATAAACTTTTTTTAAGCCTGTGTTTCCTTTTAATGCAATATTCTCAATTTAGTAGATGAAACAGCTTTTTATGTTTGCCCAGGTTTCAGCCATTCTTCAAACTTTTAAGTCTAAACAGAAACTGACTTTCCAATCTTATCTCAATTAGCTTTTACAAATGCAAACTAGTCCAAAAAAAGCTTTAAGAAAATTGCTGTACTAAGTCAAATTATAAAATAATTTAGACTGGAAGGAACTTGGAATTCACTGGATCCAAACCCCTGCTCAGTGTAGCATTAGCCAGCTCTGAAGTTAGATTCTAGTAGTGGAATACTGATGGATTTGGGTCTCTTCTGGTTTTGGGTGGTGGGTTTTGGTGGGGGGAGTGATTTGGGTTGTTGGGTGGGTTGGGTTTTTTTGGTGGGTTTTTAAAAAACAAAACCAAACCCAACAAGGAGTTATACATTCTTTTGGTGTTAAAAGACCGGTAGATGCAGTGCTTGAGGACATGGTTTAAGGGTAGACTTGGTGGCAGCAGGTTAATGGTTGGACTGGATGATCTTAGGGGTCTCTTCCAACCTTAACAATTCTATGATTCTAAAGCTGTACTAGTTATATAGAACATTGTAAATCATCTCTGCTGCCTGAAAACATGCCTTAGTATCTTTTTTCCCCTTCTGTTCTATGGCTCTGCAGATTTTTTTTCTCTGAAAATACCCCAAACTTCCTCAGATAACTGCAGTATTTTACCCCCATGCTAGAATCTGTATTTAGCATGCAGTCCTTTATTATTAACTGTTAAGTGTAATATCTCAGTAGTCATACAAAGCCGGTGGCAGATAGAGCAGTTAATAACATGGAAGTAATGAGGCTAACCGACCAACTTGCTTCTCAACATCACTTTTCAAATCTCTTTGGGCTAAATTTTCAGCCAGTGTGTGGGGAATTAGCCATAGAAATCCCATTAACGTTAATGAATGTTCCATGGTTAACTCCCCATGCTCTGTGCTGAAGATTTACCCCTGTATCTCTAAAATAAATACGTGCAGATGCCAAAATTCCTTTTACAGAGCCTAAAGAAATTAAGGAGTCTATTCTCAAATAATTGACTTATGCACATGTATCTTTTTCCCCCATGGATCATCTTCTTCATATCAGAACGAGTGTAATGTCTGCATTATTCTCATTGAAAAGATTATCCAAAGTGCATGTTTACTGCATAAAGGCTGAGTTTAGCTTATTGTATTTTAATATATAGTAATATATATATAGAATTGTATTTGTCTCAATTAATTACACAATGCACAGGTTGAATGGTTTTCAGTATCACTAGGAACAGCACATATTTATACTTACATTCCTGGTTAAAAAAAACAGTATTTAGGAAAGTCATTACTCAAAAAATTGGACAGTATCCTCTATCCCTACTGGAAGTCAAAATGCAACTAGGGCAATAAAAACTTCTGTTCCAAGATGGCAGAGGATGTTTGTTACAACAACTAGGAAAATACAAAGTTGGGAAGTGCTTCCAGGATCAAAACCAGAAGCTGCTCTCCATTTTTGAGAAGTATGGGGGAAGAGGGCATTTTTTCATCATCTTTTCAACTTCCACTTGCAAAAGCTTAGCCTTGCTGGTTTTAGGATTTTAATTTAGAAACCTACTTGCCTTGATAAGCCCATCATTTCAAGCTCTATGACAGCTTAAAAAAAAAGTTCCAAAACAACCTCTTTTGAAAAGCTATACTTTGCTTTGAGAAAGCACTACAATTCATGCTTAGAAATTCTTGTTTCACTGGTATTAAAGTACTTGCATAAGCACTTTATTTATCTGAGGATTGCAACTGCCCAGATAGATGCAAAATTGTATTGACCTTTTCATATACCAAGACCCTTTCAGGCTTCTGATGCATTTTGGAGATGCCTCAATCCATTAAGTCAATGAACAGCACCAAACTATATCCACTTGATAAAATTTGGGAAATAAGTCTTTAGTAACACTCTTTTCTTAAATGAAGATTTACCTTCCCTTCCTTAAAAGGGCTGTTCTTGGAGATCAGTATGTAATAGGTGATGTATAATGCTCACTTGTCTGCAGCTTCTCTGGAAATAAGTTTATGAGAGGGCTAGCTCTAAAACCTCAGAGGATAGCATCCTTTCTCCCTGAATACAGAACTGAAAATTCATTTACATGGAGCTGGTGCAATGTGTTTTATCTGAAAATATCGCACAGCTAAATGAGGACAGAGGAAAACCCTTGAAATTAGGTAGTGAAATTGTATTTGAGAAAATTCACTCAGAAACAACCACAATTCTGGAATATCTGGAGCTGAAGATGGCATTTTTAGATAGAACCTTTTAGCTTATGTGCAGACTCTTAAAATTCACTTCTAGATCAATGATTAAATGTATAGTCCTCCTGAGAACATCAAAGTATGTGACTATAAACCAATCCTCTTTCAATAGCACATTTAGACAGATTCCCTCTTCCCGCTGAAAAGTCTTTCATATAAGTCTTTCACAGCCAATATTTTTAAAAAGGTATATTTTTCCTGGTAGCATTCTTCACAAAAATGCTTTCAGCTAGAACTGGGGAATCTGGAATGAGGTAAGGTCAGGCTGATGGGGATGGGGAGAAGCAGTCATGTAAACAGTTTTTATATTGTGTTTATTACGAACTCCACTTATTTTCACTTGCTTCTTTGGAAATTAGCACAACCATGACTGGATTAATTCTCTGTGGGTTTCCCTCTGTACTATTATTGAGCAGTCATGGGAAAACTCAGCCAAATGGGTATGGCTCTAGTGAAGCCATACATCTAGGAGGAAGGGCAATCACCAGAACACAGGGTTTGTCAAAAAGAGAGACATTCAAACAGATAGGGCACTTAAGCTGACCTCCCTGAAGTGATGTCCTCAGACTTTAATTGAGCTGAATTTTTTATGTTTTATGTCACCCCAAGTGAAAAGGCATGATTTTATAGAGAATGTTTGCTGGTTCTCTGGTTTTACAGACACTTTCTTACCTATTCTTCAGGCAGCCTGTCCTGTTTCATCCCTCACTGCACTGCTTCACATCTGAGCAAGTCTTGTGTCCCTATCTGTACACCCTTCATGGCTCCAAGATGACATGGACTAGCTGAAACATCTCTTTAAATTGCTGCAAGGCAACCAGGAATGTCTCTTTTCAGTATGATGAGAAGAAAGAGACATTACAGCAGCAATGTCTCATACCTATAGATTATGAGAAAACAAAAGGCAAAGAGTTCAGCACACCTACTGCCATGTCCAGTATCTCCTTGCTCACGGTTGGTGTTTCCATTGCTGCATCCCCAAAGAGGGACATCATTCCGGCAAACAGCAGCAGTGCTCTCTTTTTTGTTTCCCATGGGGTTTTCTGAACACAGTCTTGAACATCTCCTGAGCACCTGCCTCAAGACAACATACTCCACCTCACAGGATGGGACTAAGTCACTGACATTGGTTCTCTTTGGACCTGCTTCCTTACTGATACACTTGGCAGTATCAGCTGGAGAGCTTAAGTATCTTTGTCCATACTTGATGCTGGCTGCTTGTGGCATCCTACAAATTACTCTTTCCCATCAAATTTCTTGTCTGCATAGGGTAATGAGGGAAGGATGGGGAGGACTGGCACTTTTGTCTTCCCAATACCACTTATTTATGAAATGTCCCCATGGCTGCTGCATATTGCAGCAGCCTCCTCCCTAAAAGCATCGGAATTTTCCACAACAGTCTCAACAGTTGATTTCTCAATATTGAACTAGTTTGCAACTGACTGGCACCAAGTGAGTGTAATGAGCTCTCAGATGGTAATGGCAAAATGCCTGCTGGCTCTGCAAACAGCTCCTCTATCTGTGGAAGCTCTGGAGTGAGTTCAGAGATGGACAGTGGCTCACGTCATGCAGAATATTTGCTTCCATCACTGGTCATCCAAACTGTGCATCATTACACTGCTTCCCCACATGTATCAGCAGCTAGCTGATCTAGCCCTGAAGCAGCACTCCACCAACGAAAGCTCCTTCAGATAAATGTCCTGGGGAAGTAACTACTCCATTCATCTACCCACTCCTCCTCCTTCATTAGCTGTATGGCCACAACTTCAAAAGCTTTATGAAATCATGGAGCCAAAACCATCTCTCTGCATGACTACACATGCACGTGCACAATCTTATTTGAATTAATGATTATCATGATCTGTGCTGCCTTTCAGCAGTTCAAAATGGAATGGCAAAATGAATGGGCATAGGGAGAGGAACTGTGTAAGTTTTCCAGCATCATTTCCAATCCCCAAATTTCTGCAAGTATTCCAGGTATGGACATATGAAAAAAATATATAAATATATATACATGCATGTAAAAGAGCAATTGAATCACAGTGTGAAACAGAGCAGCATAACATTGCACTATAGATCCTAATTCCAGGATACTCAGTGGCTAAATCACAGAAGTAGGGAACACAAAATACATTTTTCTAGCATACTGAAGTTATCAAGATGCATTTCAGTTTGATAGAGTCAAGTTGCTCCATAAGGAGTAAACAAACTATTCCGGTTCCCCCAAGTACTCTTCATTTCTGACAACACCTTTCCAAACAGATCCTCAAGGATCAGGAAGAACCTGGGGTACTGTAATTCCTGTATCAATAAATGTTTTAGGGCTTTTTGAGACAATTCATTGCAATGAAGCCTTATAGCTGTCCTGGCCTTTGTCCTTTCCAAGGATTTCTTCATGAGATGTGTGATGATATTTAGTAACCACATTCCTCACCTGTCAGCCTTCTTTCAGAATTGCAAAATACACACCTAAAAAAATATTCCATTGCTCGATCACGCTAACACAAGTCATATTAATTAAGAGTATGTTTGTGTAATTACATGGGAGAGGTGCTTTGCACAGCAGTTAAAGTACATGCAACATCTATAATAAGCAACCCTGCATGTAAGATATTATTACAGTACAGGGTTCTTGGTCTGAAAGAAAGAAGTAATTTAAAAATTGATGCCAACCCTTTGGTGTTTTCTAGGTCACATAAATTGTTATTAGGGCCCAATAGATTTAAATAACAAAGCGCATGAAATCATATTTTATCTGACTCAATAGGAACAATCACTCTATAGCATTTGCTGAACAAAGTTAAACGCTTTTCTTCCACCAAGTTAATTAAAAATGTATCATTTACATACAAGGACCAGATCAGAACAGCTACTGCAAAAACTCTGATTTTCTTCTGACCACTTTACCTAATAGGATAAGCATCGATGCAATCCAATTTTCACATCTTGAAGTTGCAATGGTTACTTTGTTTGGAGCGAACTCTCTTCTCACAGATCCAATAACCAGAGTTGCACACGCTCCCTGATAAAGATTTGCAGGCTAATAAAATAAATAAATTATGAAAAAGCTGTCGGTGGGACAGCCCAACTGTCCTTAGGCGAGCAAGCTCCCCGCTTACTGCTTCAAACAGGCGGTGATATGTAGAAATAACGTGCGAGTGCTCAGCAAAGCCATTTTTTTTATGTTTTCTTTTTCATTTTAATATCAAAGAATTCCAAAGCTCAATTATGCTTCATTAGTGAAACTGTGACTATCCCACTTAATTATTTTAATATCTCAGGATTAGGCGAGGAATGCAGAATTTTGGTAAAGCAGACAGTGAAGGAAACACACGGAGTGTTCCAAGAAAGAAAAAGAAAAAAAAAAGCTGCATTTCATGTTTTGAGCCAATCAACGATGAGCCACAGATATTGTATTACACATGATTGCTTTAATCCTAAGGCATTTTAGGGTGTATTTGAAGTAACACAAGGGAAGCTTGTTTTGATATATTCCCAATATAAAGCTGCTAGGAAACGGCTCCTAGATTCACATGCTGGGAGTTAAGTTCTCCCTCCCCAAACCCAGCCACCCTCCCCAAAAAAGGCAAAACCCGTAGGCAAAGTCACACACATAGTAATAAAGATAAAATAATTCATCACACAGCTCTTTCTTCCAATATCCCTGTCCCTTTTCTATGTAACACCAAGCCATAACCACAGGCACACATTCATCCTGATGGACAAATCTTTCACTGGCAACTGCCAACTTCTCCTTGCACATTTCTCACAAGTTTTGAAACACCGGTTTCACCTTCACTGACTTGGGAAATTGAACAGAAACACAACTTTACCCAATGGCACCACCTAGTGCTTCAAATACCAATATTCAAGCCTTACGCTGACCAAGTTTTCACTTCCAGTTGAAAAATAAACCTATTTAAGCACATTCATTTTCTGACAGTTAGTATTTGTGTCTTTCATACTCCAAATTACAACACGACCTCCACGAATGTGTTTTTAACTCAGTTATCGGTTGGTTTGCATTTAAAAGATAGGCTTAGGTCCTGATGACAGACCTGGTTTGCAACCTAAGTCAATAAAAAGGGTCTCTAAAGCAGGATTTAACTGGTCAATTAAGTGGAAATGAAGCTGCACATATACGTGCTTTAAACCATTATCCAAGAAAGTAAATTTCCTGTAAAAAATTTAAGTCTTGAGAGGATGTTTACTTAAAAGATTAAAGGCAGGTATTATCATATTAGAAAAATGCGTCACCCGGTGTCCAAGCTTGTCTTTTATTGTTATGGGCAGGCTGGCAGACCTGCCATTTAGAAGTGTCAAACCACCTCACCAATTTTACAAGTGTACTTTGAGTTGTGAATAACTTTACAAAACCTCATAGATGTGAACTCTAATGGAAATCAATCTATGCCAGGTTGACTTTTCCTTCCTGGCGTTGAAAAGCGAGATAGCTTTGCAGCAGAAACGGTTCAGCTGTTTAAAACTCTTAAAATTAATAAAATTAACTCTTAAACTGTTTTAAATTTATTTATTTTTTTCTTTAAAACAGTATGTTTTGCAGGGTGGATCTTTATCTTTGAAACACTCCTGGACCTTAACAAAATATCTCCGGTTGAAAAAAACACTGTGGTGTTCACAACTGTTCAACATAAAAATAAACAAACAAATAAATAGATATGTGAAAATAGATATATCTGTTTTAGCAAATAAGGTTCATTGGAGTTCCATTGCTATTTAGGATGTTCCTGTCTCCCAGCCCTCAATGCTGATTCGGTAGCACCTAACCCTTCCAGCCCTCTCCTAAGGCACTAGGCACCACACTCTTCACTCCCCTACATTTCAATAGAACCACCATATTCTTCTCACACTGGCAGAGTCCAACACACTCTCAATTCCAGATTAACCTTCCCAGTGAGGATGAGACTGCTTCAGAAGGTGGAGGCAGAACAAGGACCCCAACAAGACTTCCCAAGCACCTACAACTTACTTGGTCTCCGTCACAGGCACAGCTGATCCCAAGTACACTGTGGTTTAGGTAACAGGTATGTTTTGAAATGCTTAATGCTAGGGAGAGAAAACATACAGATTTCTATCCTCAAATCCCAGTTTCTGATTCTATGGTAGTTAAAGCAACCTGAGCCCCTGTAAGAAAGACTTTAACACTTTCAACATAGAATGGATAAATTCTCTGCCTTTCTTGTGATGCTGAAGGACTTGCACTGCAGAAATATTCCCATCCCATCAATTTCACCAACTTTTCCCAGTCGAAATGATCAGTATTTCTCCAGTATCTCCCATGCTCTTCCTCACAAACCTAACCCTTGCTTCAGCCTCAACCCCTCTCTCTATTTTACTCTTCCATCTGCTAATTTCTTTAACTCCTGAAAAAATTCATACCATTTATCTTAAAAAAACCCAAACAGTTACATTTTTGAAATTAGTAGTTACAGTCAAATCACACTTGCTCAATAAAGGCAAAATTTGGAAGGACAAATTTTATTTTAAAAATTGACATTTTCTCAGATCCTTACAAAGGATTTCACAATCCTCAGAAAGGATTTTTATTTCAGTATTTGAGGCTCCCTGATTCAGTGACCCCACATGCCCTTGAGTCATCGCTATCATGAAAACACTGTTTTTCTAGAGTCTTTTTGCACGTATCCTTTATAAACATTTTGCCAAAACCTTTTAGCATTACACTTGTAAGGGAGCTCCAGAGCCCAAGTCAGTGGGTTAAGGGCAGCACAGGTAAAGGGGAAACCAGGGATGCATTTTATAGACAAGAAGGCACAAAGTCATTGCTAATATTACTTTTAAAAGTTGCTGCTGGGTAGCAATGGGCTTTACTACAGGCATATCCAAAATTCCAGAATACAGTCCTAACAAAACCAGTTCAGTTGGTTGGACACCATGTATCCCAACTCCTCCTTCAAACTGCAAAACCTTCTCAACCTTAACTTCACCTTGCTCACTACCAGATGGCAGAAAACTGATCAGCAGCAACTTTGCTGCTACACCCACATCCCTAGAGCAGGGGGTCCTGAGGAGGGACCCTAAACCAGCTTGAGCCATTGATCCCCCTTACAGTTGCACCAGTTCATCTGTTTACAAGGCCAGAGAAAAATGTTCAGTTTAAAACCAGTTCAATTCCCCGAACCAGCACATCAGGCATCCCTACAAATAATATACCAGTACAATTATGGTAGTGATGCAAGAACAAAATGAGAGCTGTGTCAGCTGGCAGGGCTGCCAAAAAGATGCCTCTTAAAACTGCGTTCTCAGGAGAGATACAGTGTGAATCACTGATACCCACAAAGTGTTTTCCAGCTGGAGACATCTGGATACAACACTTCCACAAGCAGATGATACCTCTGAAGGTGATGGGAACAGTGCTTTTTCCTCCCCAGCAGAGATGTAGAAGCTGAGTGGACACTATCATGGAACTAGTCTATCTTCTATTTGCTCTCTAAAAGCTTTGACTGGGTAGAGATGGTCTACCCAGAGATGGTTCATCCCCCTGCAGTGTAACACCACAGGCATTGCATAAGAGCTTCTGAACAACCACAAACTACAGCCTGGAATGTTAAGAGAAACCAAAACCCAGTCACAGTTTACATTAATAAACCAGACTATAATCTGGGATGATTCAACATGGTTTTATGAGCAGCAGAAGCTAGGACAACTACAGGTGTCTCCCCTGAGATGATCCTCATGAACTGAGCCTCACTCACATGCTTTATACTCATTTTCTGCTTATCTTCTGTTCATTACATGGTAGGATGAGGAAACAACCTTAGTCTGCAAGCTCTGCTGGGAGACAAAGACAGCAGCAGCACATCAGTGAGCCACAAATATCTTGAGCAAAGTTACAAGCAGGTAAACAGAAGCTTCTTCTCTCCTCTTTTTATTTCTGAGGAAAAGGAGGCTGGAGGCAGAGCAATGAAGGTTATCGGTTCAACTGCTGAAGGCAAAGGAGTCAAGTAACTGAAGTCTGACAAACATTTTTGTCCTGCCTAAATAAAATAGAATCATAGGTAATCTGAAAATTTAAATTGACTGTATTGCTTGGTCACAGCCTAGAAAAATGAGGCATAATGTGTCAAATTAAAATCAAAAGCAAATTTAGGCACAAATCCACAGAACTCCATCTCCGTAGACTGAAAGGCCATAAAGGTGGCAAATTCCTAACAAAGATGTTGATAATGATGCCAAAGGTGAAGATGAAGAAAAAGGAGAACAGTGTTTTAACAATTTTGTAAATATGAAACAGCAAATCATATTGATGATCAGATTATCATAACTGAAGGCAATGGTTATTGAGTGCATGGAAAATGCAGTTGCATTTGCATGTACATGTCAGAGCTATGTGTCCTGCTGAACACAAGCTATCCCATTGGATCAGAGGTAGTTTAAAATTTAGATGCAGGATGATTGAGGAACAAGACAAAGGATACAATTCCTTCAGCTCAGGGCACCATCTCTCCAACAGGGCACATTATCACAGGACAGAGGCATTAGCTGTCATCCCAGCTGTCCACCAAAAATCTCCTTTTCTTGTGGACCAAGGGGCTCTCACCCTGCTGCAGGGTGGCTCAGCTACTTGTGAAATGAGGATTTCACAGTTCTGAACTGATGCAAGGTACAGCTCAGTGCCAATGGTACACTAACACCAATTTCAGTTTTCCTTAGTTTGCCAATGTGTCATTTGTGGAACTGCTACATAAGCAACTGCATTGTCCCTGAAGCAGAGGCAGTGCAATAACCAGAAGAACCATCCCAAGGTAAACTGTCCCAGATTGTGAATCAGATCCCCAAGGCATCTCATGCCCCTGTGAGCCCCAGTTTAGTAGCAGCAGCAGCACTTGGCACCCTGTCTGGTTGATTCATGCATACTCCTACCTTAAGGGGAGCCTGAAGATATCGCTAAGAGTTTCATGAGTCCATCATGCTGATTGCTTAATGCAGACATCATCTTTCCTTTCCAAGTAGATTTACATAGCAAATATGAAGTAAGTAGCCAAAATTTCCTTGTGTCTAGAGAGGGGATTTGAGAAAAAGAGCTGCTTAAAAATAAAACCCAAACACACTAAGCTGTTGTATCACCTAGCAGGATCGATTTGTACCTTTCCTACCCAATATCACATGGAAGGAAGACTATTGTATTCCACCACTCATTTTCAGGACATGAACAGTAAATGTTGCTTTTTCTCTTTGCCAAGGGTATGACACACATGGAAGTCCCAACAGCACAAGGCTCAACCTAATTCAAAGGATCCAAGGTGATCGAAGGTGTAAGAATGAACCAAACAGTGGTGCTGAAGCATGTTATCTGCAAGAATTTTTCAGGTGCTCACAGAAGGGAAAAGTGACTTTCTTTTTAGGCTTTATAGGCCAATCAATCAAGTAGGGCTCAATATTAGAAGAGGTTTTGTTGTTAAGCAGAGAAACAGCATCAGAGGAAAAGCTAAGGAATTGGAATGATTCTCTTAAGTTGTGACAAAGACCTCATTTTTCACACTAAGGAAATAATCCATAATCTGGCAGTTTGTTACTCTGTGCTATCACAGGCCATCAAATTTTATTCAAGACATTTGATTTGTCTTTTCTTCAGTTTCATTCTTTATTTTCTCACTTCTTTGTACCTCTCCTGAGACTGTAGCTCTTCTCTTTATAGGCCTCCAGACTTCCTGCTCTGCCTTACAGCCTTCTGCCATGTCAGCTCAGATATTGACAGGACCAGTCAGGATCTGCCTTTAGAAGGAAAAGTCCAGCTGCGTCCCTGCTGTCAGGAGTCTGTCTCTGCTCGTTCTCCCTCACCACAAGGAAGGCTCATGTGCCACCATCAGTGGCCCAAAACTGAGACAAGCACACTCAGTGAAGATAGCTTTGGAAAGCTAACCATTGAACCTGAAGCTCTCACAAGATGTTCCAAAACTCCAGTTTTTCAAAGCCTAATTTAAAATTTCTGCTCAAAAGACTAGAGATACCAGTACCTTTGGGGTGTGGGAAAAACACAAAGAGATAGCAAGCTCCCAGCAATTTATCCTAGCTTCATCCTCAGACCGACAAAATCTTTTTGTTTTCTTTTTCCAACAAACACATAGCCCAAGAGAAACACATAACACATACAGAGACAGCACTTAAAGTCCTAAGCAACTATAAATAGGTTCTTCGGACAAAAAAAATTATGTAAGTTTTCTGCCTTCACATACAGAAAATCATAGAACAATTTAATGTGAAGTTACTTATATTTGGAAGTGGGATTTGTTCTTATAGTCTGACTCCCCTTTTTTGTGGGCTTGTATATAAGGGTTCTGCTGTACACAATACCTAAGTGAAGTACACCATTAGCCTCAGGTAATCCTTCCTGATATACTATTTAATAAAGACCTATGTAGTCCCTTCAATATACAAGTGGTATTTTAGTATTCTATAAAATCATGTTTATTCTCTATCCTTAAAAATGCTAAATACAGTTTTGGTATTCACTCAAACAGAACTCAAGCAAAAAAAAAAGGTAAAAAAATATGTTTAGGTTACCAGTCTCTTGAAACAGCAAAGCAATTAGTATATTTTACTCAAGACTATTTCTTATATTTAGTACTACTGATATTAATATCTAGACAGTATTTAAATGAGTTACCTGACCTAGAAGAGTATCTGAATTCTGATTTAACTTGGGATAAAATTACTCTTTTATTTCCCCCCAAAAAACCCTGTTCACAATAAAATTATGGCTTCAAATCTTCACTCCCCACCAAACCTAAGCCTGATGCTTCACTACATTCCCTCCTCCTCCTGCAGTTTGAAGGAAGTTAACTGTGCTTGCATTCACAGTGGTAAATATGGATGACAACCAAGGAAGCAATTACAATGAATGTCTTATCTGCCTCCACTAAAAACACATACTTCAGCTTCAAAACAATATGCCACTCAAATGGAGTAAACCCTACCTGACACAAAAATTACCAATGTTTGTCATGCCTGAACACATTTTTGGGCTAAATTAAACAAGTAAGTACTGCCTTTATCAACTCCTCGAAAAGAAAGAGAACATTTAGCAGCTTAAAAAGCAAGTCCATGTAGTTTGCTTCCATCACTTTTTCTTAAAGAAAGAGTTCTGGGCACTTGTAAACTGTGAAAAATATTCTCTTTTTTTAACAGCATCTAGCTTCTTGGTGGATTTCACTGGCAGTTGTGTTTTCAGCTTTGAAGTCTCCTTCAGGTCTGTCATTTGGTAAGGCTGTTGATGGGTGCCTGGGGTGCTTTGTCCTCCGGGAGGACACTTTCCTTTAATTCATCTCTGATTAGAAGCAATTTATGCATTTTCATCTGTTTTATGTAAAGATCAAAGGGATCACGGATCCCGATGTTGACCCTATTATAGGCAAAAGAGGCAGGCTGCACATTTTTGCTTGGTTTCACTTTAAGCCTCAAAGCACCCTTCAAACTACTCAATTCTTGATATCTCTCAGAAACCCATGTTTTACATGGGGACCAAGTAGTACCTATTCTCCTGCCCATAAACACACACATGCTTTTATGTTTATACAAAACAAAGTTGTATGGTGAAATTCCTATTTTTAAATCTCTAAGAATGATTTTCTTAGAGATAAAAGATTAAATTCAACATTCCCAAAATAATACTCCTTACTGGTCCCATGAATAAATTTGTGACACTTATAAACTAATTCACCTGGCCCTGCATCAGGAAGGTCTTTAAAGGCTTTCTCAATTTTTTTTTCCTGTCTTCAAGTTACAATAAAGAGACTGACTTGTACACAATTTAAACAGGCATTTCTCACAACACAAAGACAGCTTCTAAATTTATTCCAATAAAATCAATATTCAGTAGCTGGTGACATTAATGACACTAACATTAGGATTGTTGCCATCAACACAAGAGCCAGAATATGTATGTCTTTGAAACTTACCTTAAGTGAAAGGAACAGCATAAGGAAGTTTTGGGTTATTACTATTTTTTTAAGCAAATTCAGTACATATGCCAACAAACACACGGATACAGGAAACTTCCAGGATGTTGTCCCAAGCCAGTAAACACACACTGTGAATGCAAATATCACTTCTTCATTCCAGTCAGTTTAACCTGACTCCTCCACAAGACTTGCCTTCTCCTGTTTCTTACTAGTAATGTGCAGAATGGGGAGAAAATCATGTGAAGACCAGCAGATAAAAAGGGGAAAAGCCCACCAAAACCCCTCTTTGGTGGATGAGGCAAAGCAGAAGGCTTCCCATGTGACAACATTAGGAGAAGAAAGACTGACAGGGGTGGATTGTCACCTTAAAGACAAAGAATTAGAATTGCACTGGGTAAGCTCTAGTCTGAAGAGGATGTTCCAAAATGATGGACTCTCAATAAATGGTGGCTTTTACTTTGAGAAAAGTGGAACCTATGTCACTCACTTTGCCACGTGTTGCTAAAACTACCCACGGTCCTTCTTTCACAAGAGTGACAAGGGCTGCATGAAACAGAGGTGCAAGTGAACAGCATTAAAAAAAAAACCCCAAAACCCAACCAGGAACAGTACAGTTTATTTGTTAAGAATATAATCCTAACAAGACAAGACCATTTAGAATTTATATGTTTGAAAATCCATTACATTGTAAAGTACTTCACAATATTTTCCTCCAGTACTGTTTCTGCTCAACCCACTACCAAATACCATTAAAAAACCCCCAAACAAGCTTCGCCCCCCCAAAAAAAAAAAAGCATGATACTTCTTGGAAATTCTTACCATTCTGTCTATGAAATTTGTGACACTTTTTTGAATTAAAAAAAATAATCTTAAATGAATGACCATGTTCTCTTGCACTCACGTGCTTCCATAGCAGCCATCACTGGGATTTTGTTTATTATTCCCAGTCTCTGAGCCAGGCCTATAGTAACTAAGATTGAGTGCAATTAGGGACCTGGATGACAAGGTCACAATTGTCCATTACAAGATAATGGACAGTTTTTCTAATTGCCTACACTTAATAAAACCTTAAAAATACTTTTAAAAATTCTTGAAAGCCACAGCTCTGAAACCAGAGAGGCTGAATTCTCAGCTTACATAACACCAATGCACTACACTCAGGTCTTTGCTAGTTTATACCAAACCCAAAGAACATGCAAAAGAGGTACTAATACACCCCAAACACTGCAACAAACCTCAAACTCCAGCTTACAGTATAATTTAATCAATAATTATAGCAGAGAACCTCAGGCTGTCAATCCTGCCAATCAAAAAAAAAAATAATTAAGCTCTCCGAAAAAGCATCTAAATTCAAGACTAATTCTAAGATAAAAGCAGCCATAGGGAAAGCAACGCTGCTGACAAAAGACAATTAGAAGAGCTCTTTAAATTTCAATAGGCAAGGAAACTTATGAGATACTTAAGGCTGAACGTTGCAGGTGAAATGCAAAAGCTACATAAAAAATTACATGCTGCTTCTAAAAGACAAAAATTACCTTGAGGAAAAAAAATGGGCAAACTTCCAAGTTCATTCCTAGGGACCAA
Source organism: Heliornis fulica (assembly GCA_013399135.1). Classification (NCBI taxonomy): domain Eukaryota; kingdom Metazoa; phylum Chordata; class Aves; order Gruiformes; family Heliornithidae; genus Heliornis; species Heliornis fulica. Next base: position 170,528 of record VXBZ01012581.1, on the reverse strand, counting down.
CAACCCTCTTCCTTTTTCAGGTCTGATCAACCTCTTGCATAGGGATCCCTTAAAATGCATTCACAGACATGTAATCAAGTTTATAGGGTAAAGGAGTGTGGGGGGGTGAGCGGGGGAGGAAACTTGCCCAAGGACAAAAGGAAGGTCCTGATCTGGGGAAAGGGAAGGCAGTGGGGCAGGGAGAGGAGACGGGATCTGACCTTTCCTCTTGGAAAATTGTTAGAGTCACACACAGAAAACACCCTGTCTGATTTTCTGATAGAAATTCAGGACCTTTTACTACTTAACAGAAATCAAACAAAAAATCTTGGAATTTATTAAAATCTGAAAGTATATTAATAATACTTTACATGTAACCAACTGACATGAAGCGGGAAAGGGCATAAGAATTGATCACCTGCCCTTTTGGTTTTGGGTTTTGTTTTTTTTTTTAATAATCACTTTATCCTCATAAGAATCTCTGAAAAATTTTCCCTGGATTTTTCTGAGCCATCAGACCAAAACATTTGACAAAAGGGGAAACAGATGGCTTCACTGAACATGGTTTATTCCTTAGGAGAAATAAAATTTGCCTGCTAAACTAGCTGGCCTATTTCTCTTCTTGTGGAATTGAGTTCGCTCCAAAAAACTTGTGGAAACACTTGGCATTCATAGCATATAATTAAATAGAAAATAAATTACCTAGCTAGTCTTGGAAGAAAACTTCTGCAGTTTGTTTCCACATTGCCATGAGGTGTTCTCTAATGCTTGTGTTTATTTTACATCTAAAGACCTGTTTCAAAACCAAACAGAACTGGTTTGCTCCGTTGCTGTCGTGATGCATGACAGTGACGAGCACAGCTATGACATACAGCCTGATTAATTTTAGACAGAGCCTTACTGCACTACAGTGTTAACACCTCTGAAATGCTCTTCCTAAATAGAGAATTCCTCCAGCACCGTTAACTTCACATATACCTGCGTGCCCATGAAAGCACACCAGGCACATGGCTCCACTGACAGCAAGTGCTGATGACCCAACCAACACATCAGCACGGACCATGCAAGGCACCCTCGTTTGGCAGAACAAGTCCAGCTCAGTAACTCCTCTAGCCAGTCTTTCAGTTCAGAATGCCCTCACAGCGAGATTAAAACCATGCAGAGGCCAACCTTTTGGTTTTGGGTTTTGAAAATCCTCTCCTGCGGCTTTAAACCTCAGCCAAACACATCTGAATTCAGAGAAGGCAACTCAGCAAGGAAAACGTTCAGAAGATCTCTCCAAATTGCTGAGAGCTCATAGAAACCTCATAAGGGCCCCTCCAAAACTCAGGGGTGTGAGGTCAGTCCCCCTCTCTGCCCCACTGATTTTGAGAAGGGGTCCAAGTGGTTAGGACAGGAGCATCCCTCCCCAGGCACTGTTGTTCTAAAATGATGAAGTCAATGCCACAACACACGTAACAGCTGCACAGACACTGTCATTCCTCACACTTCATATGTGCTTTCACTTACAGAATTTATAGAAAAAAATGCAGACAAAAATAAAAGCCACACATTTCTGCTAAAGTACCTCCACAAATCACACTCCCAGAGGAGGCCACTATGTATTATTTCAGAGAATGTGGTCTTTTATTTAAGATAAAAAAGTTTGCTTGTATGCTATGTAATGCAGCTGCTTTTCCAAACACCTGAAGAGAAAGTCAGGTGTTTTTTTCCACCATTTCACAGGACAAGAAATCAAGTCAGCTACTGGAACAGACTGATTTCTGCTCTGCAGAAATTTCCAAGCAGTGGTTGGACTGATTTCCTGTCACACAAAGCCTGAGAAAACAGGTTGTAAAAGCCCAAAGAGGACACTCCACTGCAGAACGGGTGACACCATGCATAGCATCATCCAACAGCCTACAAATGTCACAGGGATTTGATGTGTGAATAGTGTCATCATCATGCTGTCAAAACCCAGATATGATGTTTACATGTTATTATAGAGGGATGATCTGTTCTCGATTGCTCAGACAACTAAGCAACTGTTTTGCATATTATGCATCACACACATTCCAACAGGAATGTAAATGTAATGACAGATGTGTTGTTTGGAGCTGACACTCATTGTGCTCCCAAGTCTATCCTGAACTACTGCATTAGCCACAGGAAACACATGACACGGTCGAAAATTTTTAGCCCAAAGAAATCAAAGACCTTCCCTATATTTACCATGTTTTTCCTGATGGTTCAGTACAGAGAGAAATAGCAGATCCATTCTCTGTGAAATTCCTCCCTCAATGTAGCTTCTTCAGAAGATAAAATGGGTATTTTCTTCTTGGCAAACACTTGGCGTACTTCCACCACTCCTACACTTTAAGCTCACAAGAACACACCAAGCACTGTGTTAAGAGGCAAACTTGAGGGTATGCTTATGTAAAAGTTTAGCTTGGGTAATATTTCCAGCTCAAAGCACTGATGAATTCAAAGTGCTAGATCTGATCAGAATACCAAAGCAGAACAAAGGCAAGAACTAAAGTTGGTGGCCACTCACCAGTGGCGTTCCTCAGGGCTCTGTGATGGGCCCAGATCCCTTCAATATCTTTATTAATGATCTGTATGAGGGGATTGAGTGTATCCTCAGTAAATTCGCAGATGACACTAAGTCAGGTGGGAGTGTTGATCTGCTTGAGGGTAGGAAGGCCCTACAGAGGGACTTCGAGCAGCTGGATCAATGGGCCATGGCCAATTGCATGAGGTTCAACAAAGCCAGGTTCCAGAACTTACATTTGGGTCATCATAACCCCAAGCAGTGCTACAGGCTTGGGGAGGAATGTCTGGAAAGCTGC
>VXBZ01012581.1:148641-167547 GCA_013399135.1 Heliornis fulica | reverse complement strand
GAAAAGTTTCTTCCTAGAGAGGGCTGTTATGCATTGAATGGGCTGCCCAGGGAAGTGATGGAGTCTCCATCCCTGGAGGTATTTAAAAGATGATTAGATGCGGTGCTGAGGGACATAGTTTAATAGTGGATGGCAGGTTAGGGTGATGCTTGGACTTTGTGATCCAAACTGTCCCTTCCAAAGAAGGCAAACCTAGGATTCTATATATTGCAACTGAAAAAAAAACCCCAAACAGTCTGCTACCCACAGGTAGAAGAAAGTAATACAGCTGGTTCTACTGAAAAAGTAGAATTTAAATTTCTCCCACCTGTTCAGTAATTTCAGATAAATTAATGAAGATTTCAATCATGACTATAGGATGGTTTGAGTCTATTTTGCAAGACAGTAATTTGAAAGTAAATTCCTTTAAAAACAATTAATAAAACCAACATGACAAAACCTGTATTTTCAAATTATCTCCCCCTCCCCACAGTTTATGCAAGTAAAGATAACAATGGTTTTTGGTTTTATGAGGATACATTGTCAGCTTTGCAGAGTCAGGTATCTAATAAATCACGAGATGGACCCATCAACAACTCAAAGAAAAACCCTTGTTTCATAAAGAGACAAACAGCTTTACCTAGCAGGCTTCTAGAAATAAAAAGCAGTTTTAAGAAAAAAAAGTGCTTTTGTTCTCAAACTTTTATGTCTTAGATTAATTTTTAAAGTATTCTATAAATCTTCAACATTGTTCACATATCTAACATAAACATGAAATGTGGCAAAAGTCAACAAGTTAATTTATTGCAGCCTGTAATCAACAATCTATGCCGATCTTCAGAAAAGATAAGCTAGAAAAGAAACACTCATTCTGCAGAGGAGATAAAAGCAAATGGGAAACTCTGAAAGTGTTCCAGAAATGCAAATACATACATCATTTGTGCTAAAGGCAACACCAACATTTTCCCTTAAACGAAGCAATATATCAACATGTAAGAACAAGGAAGCATTTTTCTGTCAGCAGAAAACACAGAAATGTTGCCCGTGATGAGTAAGCAATCAGAGTAAGACCAAATGGCAACAAGAATTACATGGGACTTAAAATTTTATTTTCAGTGTGCTTGTATGCCACAACATATACAGGCTGCAAAACAAAAGGCATACAAAGAGTTCATGGCACTGTAACCTGTCTGATTTTCTATGGATTGGTGATCTACAAGCCAAACACTACTACGCTGTCCTCATATTCTCAAACATCCACATCAGGTTCCTTACTTTTCTCTCAAGTTTCAGCAAATTCTTTAAGTGTTACACTCAACTCATTTACTTCTTTCTAGCCGTGCCTTTAAATTCCCTTTCTTTCTTCTCCCTGCTACTATACCTTACTCTCACACCAGCCAAGCATAAAGCAACACAATACGGCTGCCCTGGAGCAACACACTTTTTCATGGAATCAGTAGTTACCTATCTAAGGATCAATATTGAAGGCTGAATTAAAAAACAAACAAACAAACAAAAAACCAACAAAACACAACAACAACAACCAAACAAAAAAAACAAACAAAAAAAAACCCAAAAAACCAACAACAACAAACCAATACCACCTTGAGTTCAGGTCAAAGGCTTTTCTTGAGGAGTCTGGAGACGGGAACACCAATTTGGATGTCCTTAGATTTTCACAGAACACATATACATTTGGACCTTTATAAGACCTCTACCTTAGCCATTAAATCAGCCAACAAACTCCAAAAATGTGTGGGAATGGAAAGGCAGACTGTGTGATTAGTTGTCCTACCAGGTAACCAAAGAAAAATGCTGTTCCCTTACTCAGATTTTGCTTACAGGGCTCAGGTGATGGAGAGGAAAAAATAGGAGGGGGTGGAGGGGTGAGAATAACAGTGTTCTGAATACAAATGCATCTGTCGTCTATCTGGAAACTATGGCTGCTACTATGAGCTAAGTGTTAACTACCTCAGTTCACAACCTGAAGATAGGAAAATTCTCAGCTATATTTCATGTTGAATATCAAAGGCTGAAGGCCTTCAGTTAGTGCTGCAAACAAATTGATTTATACTCTATGACAGTTTCCACAACCAACAGAACTAGTATTTGCTCATTCCAGAAGAGTAAATTTTTTACCAACAACAGCTTGAAATCTTTTCAGTACATTCCAAATCAGCTTAACTAGCAAAATTCTGTATTTATTACTTTTCCATAAAACTATAAACAATATTCATTAAACACACACATTCTTCAAAACTCTGAAAGATCCCCAGTTCATAGGGTAGTCACACAGGGTAAGTCACTGCCCTAAACATATCCCCCAACGTACATTATCACATTTCAACTGCCACTGCCTAAAGTAAGTATGTAAATCCCTATTTGCATTTCACCTTTGAAAACTACAGCACTTATAAATTGGCATTAGGACCCTGAATTCAAACACTTTGTGGTTATGGCAAGGCTCCACTGCACAGTAAGCACGCTACTGGGCAGTAAATGCCATTCCCAAATTCATTTTCAAACAATTTAACATCTTAATAATCAAAAGGAATGTTATTCCAAGCTGTGAGGAAAGATGCATGGATGAGTGATAACATAAAGTAATGTATCTTCAGAGAAATAATGAACGGTAACTCATTGTTCCCAAAACGAAACGGTAAAAATTGAAATGCCTGGTGAAACCATATGTATTTCAGGAATGTTTTCTGCACTTTTTTCTAAAATGGAAGAAAAAAATGAGAACAAAACCTAATTATTGCACAAGGCAGCTGTAATGGGCGGTCACAAAACCTACATTTTTGTGTGTATGGAAATGCCTTTCCCCAAAGGGATAAAGTTCCTTATACCCCATTTCTGCCACATCCAACCACAATGCTGACTTTGCTGGGCAGATCCACTTTTTCATCACTTACACTTCATAGGAAAAGCGTGCCCCGGAGCTACAATTCTAAAAGCCAAACAATAACTCATTTCATAGCTCTTCCTTACACAAGGAGAGCGAATTCTTACCTATTTCTCAAAATCAGAAATAAGTGCAACATACGGAAATGCCTGTCAAGCAAAACCTAGGAGAGGCCCAAGAACACTTGAAGGTGTCAACAGGACTCGAAGGAGCAAAAACCTCTTAACTTTTTCTGCATAGAGAACAGGACAATAGATGTCACACTGAGGAAACTGCCTCAAGTTCTTGCTGAACTCATTTTTGCTCTTACACTCCCAGGCACAAACTGTAGTTAAACAAAAAAACACACCCTACAGCTTTTTTTATATAGCGATTCATCAAGATGGTTGTATCTTTTTTGCAGTATGATGAGTGCCTAATTACAATGATTCAAATCTCATGTCACCTTCAGGCTAGACTACAGATAGCAATGGTTTTTTAGCCAGAGCTGATAGTGAAAATGAACTTGACACAGCACGCAATGGTTTGTTAAGCATGATATAATATTAAAAACATCACTCCCTTTTTTAATCTAGCCAGAAGGAGGAAGGAATCACATGATTTTGAGTTCAAAGTTGCTAAATCCCTTCTTCAGCGGGGGAACATGCTTGTATGATTACATTTTCAGGTTGAATGCATTTGTCACTCTATCACCTTTCTACACATTCAGTGCTGTTTTGAGCCCCATTGGCTTCAGACAGTTCTTTCTCCTCCTAATTTTGCTGTCATTTCTCAGGAGTTCCTTCAGCTTACTACTAATTTTTCATCTTGGAAAACAGTTTTACACAGGCTGGGCAATGCAACTTGGTGTTAATGTACTGCATTCCTGGTACCTTGTGCATTGTGATTTACTAAGAAACTTCTCAAAGAGCGTCTACTCTGTCCACAAGCCTTGTGCAAGTGGGCCCTATTTGTGCTTCTATGACATGGAAAGAAGCGAGAGTTGACTGTGTGATATTCACTCTAGTTGTGCTTATTGTCAAGATTCACACTCCAGCATCCAGCCCCCTGAACAGCACTGTCTGCTAACCCGCTGCAAAACCAGTGTCAAAAGCCCAGCAGGGAACTTAAGAGGACACAGAAACAGCATCCTCACCAGGGGCAGAAGTTTAGGAATGAAGTCTGCTTAATATTTCAAACAGACAGATGAGACAGGGCCAGAGGTCCCTTCCAACCCTCATCATTCTGTGATTGTGTAATACAGGTCCATTCTGAGAACAGTGATCTGTACTATCCCTTGAGACTAAATGACTTTGATGAGTCACACACATACAATGCCTAGGTGGGAAACTAAATTTTAGAGCCTCAAAATATGTTCAGCTTCTGTTTAAGCCGGGGAACAAACCCCTGAGGCTGTAATTCTCTGTCACTAGGCCTGCCTGTCCTGCCCAAGCCAGTCTAAAACTACAACAATTACACAACCATCTTGATACTCCCATATCACAATGTTTTTGATTCCTCAGGTTGTATTTCATGACCATTAACATAATTATTCACCTAATCTCAAACTATTTGCTTGTCTTTCACTTTTAGTTTCTTTAAAAAAAAAGACATTGCTAACAAGCAAAACTTAAGACAGTTAAAGTGAAAAAAGCTGCAGTTATATCCAAGAAGATATTTTTATGTCACTTCAAATATTTGGGTTTTTTTAATGGGTGATACTATGTACACAACCAAAATTTACACTGACAAAATGGTATAGCCCAGGGGAAAACGAAAAAAAACCCACAACCTGTCAATAGTACAATTAGTATGAACAGTATCAGAATTACCTGTATTAATCCTCAACACAGCATATATAGCTTCACTATATACGACCTCTAAACCAATAAAATCAAAGATCAATGAACACAGATATGGATGTCCTCCATATGGATAGTTGATCTTTACATGCAGAGGAACCTTTCAGGCCACAGTAATTAACAAAGAAAAAGGGAGATTAATAGAACAGCAATGCTATGGTGTAGGCAGATTGGCACATTTTGTTACAACATCCCAGGTTACTGAAAATTTAGTGCACTTCTCAGCTGCTTCATCCAGCATATGTTTCAAAACATATAGTCATTTAAATTTATATATATATATATATATACACATATATATATCTTTAATGGATTTCTAAACAGCTTCTGCCAATAAAGGCCTTTCCAGTTTTGGAGAGGAAAATGTCATTATAGCCACCCTGTAATTGTCATGAAACTTGAAGAAATGCATGTAAGTGACCAAGTTTTTATGCTGTTACCTGATCAAAATGCTTCTGCCTTGCAGTGATTTTAAGCTCACTTTTCTTTCACAACAAAATTAATTTAAATTCTTCTTTTAAAGCCTTCAAAAAGTGTTCCTTACAATTTGTTATGTATACGATTTGCAATCAACAGGTGTGACAAAACATGAACAACCTTTTGAAAATAAAATATGGGCTTATGTTAAACAGTTTAACATGAAGGTAAAACCAGTCCTGACTGATTTTTAAATAAAACCAGAGTTAAATTCATACCACTAACATTAAAACATAATGGAGCAATAACTACTTATGGTTTCCTTGTGAATTTTGGTAGTAAAACTCTGGATGTGGTCACAGAAATTATAAACCTGCATTTGTTATCTAGAAAACAGAAATAATTATAGTAATTTTCTGCTATTAAAAGCAATTGTCTTCAATTACCTTAATATATTACTTCATTGTTTGAAAAGGCGGGATGTCAGTGTGAACAGCATTGGTTTGGCAGCCCCAAATTATGAACAACCATTAAAAAGGTGCATGTTTTCTCTACTCCCTTGCTCAAAGAGCCCTGAGCTCTCATAGAATCTTAAAAGTTTATACCTTAGTAACACAAAATAAAATTCACATTAATTGGACAATTAAAAAAATTCCAAGCAGTGTGCTCATGTTTTCCAAGTTTATTCTTTACATAATGTGTATCTCTTAATTATCAATCATTTCATAGTTTGACCCACTTTCTAGCAATCTTGTGTCTCATTTAACTCCAACTTACACACCAAAGGTAAACAGCAATGTAGTGGAAATGATAGAAGTGTCAACCTATTCCTTGACAATAATAATTCTGCAGATGGCTCTAGGTCTTTACAGCACCAGCCAATCATGGCAAAATTTCTTGCTTTTGCAGGGTTGAAAAAAAAATTTAAAAAAAAATCAAGCACAGCAATTACATAGTACCATTACATGTATTTTTGTGATAGTAAGACTACAACACTTAAATTAGACATTTTGACTCCTTGATGTTAACTTGGGTATCAATAACTGGTTGAAGCCTTGAACCGTGTGTTTGTAATTCTGTCAATCCATGTATTAAAAAAATCATCATTTACAAAATTTGGAGTACAGTTTCAACCACAAAGACCATATTTACTTTTTTTAAGTAGTTGGACATGGTTTAAAAATTCATTAGTTCTGAAAAATTTTGAATGATCTTCTCTCCAGTAAGAACTGAGACTGACCGGTCTAGTTAGCTATAAAAGATGGGATTTAATTAACTCTTCCACATCAGCAGTGCAAAACAAAACCAGTAAATGGCTTCAGCCAACAGAAGCAGAATGAAGCAATTCTTGTTTTTACACAAGCCTTTATTTTAAAAAATTCTTTATTTCATAGCTGATACAATATTAGGGGCTCTTTCATTTTTATCTGTGAATTTCTTTTCCCAAAACCTCTGCCTGAGTTGGGCTTGCTCAAATTAAGTCATGGCTACTGTTACATTTCTTTGCAATGCTTCTTTTTCATCCACTTTAAGGAAAGCAGAAATACTTTCACCATTATTATCAGTCCTTTTAAGATGAAGACCAGCAGCATAATCTTCACACTAATCCATGAAATAGATGACAATTATTATAAATATGAGAAAAAGATGCAGAATGTTCATTCTTCTGCTTCCTTGCCCTATTCAGCAAGTACCACATTATTCCCTTTCACGATAGTAACGTTTATGTGATCCAAGCAGAGAGGTCTTGGAAAAAAAAAAGAAATATAGAATAACTAACTTGTATGGCCTCAATGACAAGATGACATTTGCTGCAATTCATCCATAACAAGGGAGTTTCAAAAGTTGAAACACACCATCCTCTGGAAAAAAAAATTAAAAAAAATCAAAAAGCAGCACCTTCCCAGGTCTTCTACTCCTGCAGCTGTATGCAATGTCTGCACCCTCACATCCCTGGATTCAAAGGGACTACACAACACGTGCCTTAAAAGCCAACCCATGCCAAAGAGAGCATTGATTCACTAACACTATAGGCAGTGTATTTTCTATGCTGCTTTTTAAGGAATGTTCAACCATTTGCACATTGTGTGTAATTTCATGATCATCGTGGTGAAGTTCAGCTACACCCCAGAACTGAACGTGTTGCACGATTCTGCCAGTACAAGCATGCCAACAGTGCAGTTAATTTACCTAGTCACATACTGACTAGGGATACAACTTGGCATCTGGTCAAACAGACAGGCAGAAAAACCCACTTGGGGAGGGTCCTAATAGCACAAATTAAAAAAACCACTTCTACCTAGAAAACAAAAAACTCTTAGCAAAAGATGACAGATGATAAACAGCATCACTGACAGATGCTGAAGAACTTAGTTCAGCTAGATCTTTATGGAATCCAAGTATTTAATTTGCCCTTCAGTGAAATGTCAGGTTACTAAGTTGCTCTGCAATCAACTATCCCCTGAGGAATAAGATCCACTTACTACCTAAACATTTATTCTAATTAAACTGCCACCCGATGCCACTGTTTAATTGTCTGAATTTTGTATTTCAACACAAGAATGGCACCACATTATAAGTTTTCCAGTACCAGTCTTACACTGAATTCCACCCCTTTGGAAGTGACCACCTGAAACAGTCACAAAGTTAACAGCACTAACAGATAGTGCCAGCAGAGTGGTCAGTGAATACTCTGCGCTTTCATATGAATTCTGTCACAAGCTGCACGTCATTCACTGACTTCATTAAGGATTTTTTTCTAGTTGAATGTGTTAGTTACATTTATAGAAGATTTCTTTCAGTATCTAAAATTAGCAACACTTAAAACACACATTTGCTTCCTCACATGTAATGAGGTATATAGATGGTCACAGGATGAGCCTACTAACCATTCTGCTTTGCATGGCAGCCTCATGTTGTGCCCCATAAGATCATAGAAAAGATCCTCCTGGAAGCTATGTCAAGGCCCATGGATGGCAGGGAGGCGATTAGAGACATGGCTTCACAAAGGGCAAATCATGCCTGGCGGAAGAAGTGGCCTTCATAGCATGACTGTGTTGGTGGACAAGGGAAGAGCAATTGATGTCATCTTCCTGGATTTCTCTAAGGCCTTTGACAGTCCCCACACAACACCTTTGCCTCTAAACTGGAGAGATATGGATTTGATGGATGAACCTTTGATCAATAAGAAATTAGCTGGATGGCTACATCCAAGAATCATAGAATCATAGAATGATTAGGGTTAGAAGCGACTCCCAGAGGTCATCTAGTCCAACCCCACTGCAAGAAGCAGGGACACCCCCCAACTAGATCAGGTTGCTCAGGGCCTCATCCAACCTGGCCTTGAACTTCTCCAGGGATGGGGCATCCCCCACCTCCCTGAGCAACCTGTTCCAGTGCTCCACAACTCTCACAGGGAAGATTTTTTTTTTTTCTAATATCCAATCTAAATCTCCCTCCCTCTATTTTGAAGCCATCCCCCCTTGTCCTGTCACAACAGGCCCTCCTGAACAGCCTCTCCCCATCTTTCTTGTAGTCCACCTCTCAGTGCCTGAAAGAAGATCAGTAACAAGTGGTATCATAGAATCATAAAATGGGTAGAGTTGGAAGCAACTCCCAGAGGTCATCTAGTGCAACCCCCCTGCAAGAAGCAGAGACACCTCCAACTAGATCAGGTTGCTAACAACCTCATCCAACCTGGCCTTGAAATTCTCCAGGGATGGGGCATCCACCACCTCCCTGGGCAACCTGTTCCAGTGCTCCACAACTCTCACAGGAAAGAATTTTTTTTTCTAATATCCAATCTATATCTCCCTCTATTTTAAAACCATTACCCCTTGTCGTGTCACAACAGGCCCTACTGAACAGCATCTCCCCATCTTTCTTGTATCCCGCAGGTGAAGATTTTGGGATCAGTGTTGCTCAACACAGTGGGATTGAGCACACCCTTAGCAGGTCTGCAAATGACACCGAGTTGAGTGGTGCAGTTGACAGATCTGAGGGAATGATCACATCCAGATAGCCCTTAACAGGCTTGAGAAGCAGGCTATGAACATTGTGAGGTTCATCAAGTGCAAGATCCTGCACCTGGGTCAGGGCAATCACCAGTATCAGTAACAGACTGGGAAGAAGATGGATTGAGAGCAGACCTACAAATGAATTAGGGATATTAGTAGATGAAAAATCAGTTACAACCCAGCAAGTGCCCAGAAAGCCAGTTGTACCCCAGGCTGCATAGAAAGAAACATGGCTGGCAGGTTGATGGAAGTGATCCTGCTCCACTCTGAGAGCACACTTTGAATACTGCATCCAGCTCTGGGGACCTCAGCACAAGAAAGATGTGGATGCGTTTGGCCAGCTCCAGAGAAGGACCAAAAAAAAGACTGGATGGAACAGCTCTCCCTATAAGAAAGGCTGAGTGTGCTGGTATTTTTTTGGTTTTTTTTTTTTTTCCTGGAGAACTGAAGGCTCCGGGGACACCTAATGTCAGCCTTTATGTATTTCAAAGGAGTGTGTAAGAAAAACAGAGACCTTTTACACAAAGGTCTACAGTGACAGGACAAAGGGCAATGGTTTTAATCTGAAAGACAACAGATTTATATTAGAATGAAGAAAAATTTTACTATGAGAGGGGTGAGAAACTTGCACGGGTTGCCTGAAGCAGCTGTGGATGCCTCATCCCTGAAGCATTCACAGGAGGCCTTTTGATCATCCTGATCTAAAGGAACATGTGCTACCCATCCCCCTGCTCTCCCCCTCCAGCAGGAGGGTTGGACTAGATGATCTTAAGAGATCCCTTCCAACTGAATCCATTCTATGATTCTATAAAAGAGCAGTAGGCAACACATTACAGCTCGCTGTATTTATACTCACTGCATCTGGTCAAGTTATCAGAACTGTCAAAACAATAGATTGGGAAGCATCTGCTTAAATACCCAGCTCAGATAAGGCGTGGGAAGAGCTTTGTACAACAGCACATTAAGCTTTACATTTGCTTCTGTTTTTGTTCTACTGTGGTTTAAAGAACAGTCAGGTAATATAACCATTAGTAAAGAAATATAGTTACACAATTTTTATGACAGTAAAATTGAAATGAAACCCATGCAATAAGACTGATTTTGAAGTCCATATAGACCTGTATTTCTTATGCACTTTACAACCTTTCCATTTCTCAAGGAAGACTGGCTCAACACTTAGAAAACCACCTAAGTGTCTTCCAAAAATGCAGAGTGTTATTTAAAAGTGCATTTCTGTCCCAAAATTACACAAGATGGCATTATTATCCCGAGGTGGATATTCTCACCTTTCAAAAGGTGCATTCATCCCTCAGACTTGATACAATGACAACTACACCTGCACAACAGCATCTCATCCTACTTGCTTAGAAGTTTGGGTGCAGCTTAGACCAGTAGGTAAGCTGATATCAAACAGTACTATCATGATGTTCCCAGCAGTGACAGCAGATCTTCCACTCAGGCTGTGATATTCCACTACTTTTCATTGAAGAAATCAGTGACATTAATTTGGCAAAAACCAAGCCTAACATTACAGTAAACCTAATGACACAGTTAATTTCCACTAATTTATGTCCCACATAGCTACATTGTACAAACAGGTTAACATGTGCATGATATACATGTATACCTATACTCACACCAGATATCCATAAGATGGAAGACAAAACCATTTATTAAAGTGTGGTTAGTATGCATCCTAAACCATCTGGAGTACTCTGTTCTTTTGAATTCTCTCAGCAGTTCTTAAGTCTTTAAATCACATTTCCTCCCCCACCATCCAATTTGTCAGGCCAGTTACATCCGTCTGGTTTCATACACAACTGGCCCACTGTTGTTAAAAGACCTACTTCTCATGACACTCCAAGCAGGTATGAGACATCACAACATATACCACAATCTGCCTACATCAGTCAAAAGTGCAAACAGGAAAACACACTCAGCTAGAGCTGGGAAAAAAAACCCCACCATTTCTCTAAAGGCTGTAGATGTTAATTTTCCAACAGAAACATACAGGCCCCTTGTGCTTGCTCTGCCAAATACTGAAATATTTAACCACATGTTAAGAAATATATTCATGCTAGAGATTTTATAAACCTTTCAGAAATGCTCTTCTGCTTTTTCCCCAGAAACCTGAGCTGGGGACTTGCTGATGAAATAGCTTTGCTGTATTACATATAGCTCTATGTATATATAACACAGCATATATATATGCTATATGTATAGCTATATATTACATATATATGCTATACAGCAAAGTTGTAAGTTATAAAAAAGCTTTAATCAGCACTTTGAGTTTAGTAACAAGTTTGCCAAATTAACCAGACCAGAGTTGCGTAAATATATCATTAAACTCTAGTTTGTATTTGCATATTACCTGTTTCTTAATGGTGTATTCATCCTGTTTTAGTGTTTTATATGTCTGCAAAGGTCCTCTAAAGTTTACTATTCAGAGAAAAACTGCATAGAATGGGAAAAACTTCTGTGGTAACTTTGGGATCTTATAACTTGTAAATTAGCAGTGAAAGAGCTGAGATAACTCTTTGGGAGCATATTTGAAGGTTTAATGAAAGAGTCAGATTACAAAAAGCCATAGTGGGAGTCTTATATGAGGAAGCTTTAAAGTTAGTTGCAATGTATTAAAAAACAACATTCAAATAAATTATTTTTCACTGCAGTATGCCAAGTTTTTGGAGATAGAATTAAAATTGGGCTTTCATTTTAGACCAAGTAAAGCATAATATTATACTGTAATACTGCATATACTAGTGAGATCCAAATGCCCACGGTGTTGCAAGAGAACATTTTCCCTCAGGCATTTGAAATCTAATGCTTCTTTAATATTCTCTGTTGGATATTGTTAGAATGGAATTTCAAATATTTCCTGCAATTTGAGTTAAAGATTACTGAATAATGCTGAGCAGCAAAAAATTTTTGAAGCGTACATCTAAAGCTGGCATAGTAGCTTAATGTCCTGTTGTTTCTTGCTTTAGCAAAATTAATTTCTACAGTCTTCAACCATGAATTCAAGCACCACCTGGAGATACAAACCCATAATTTAACTGTGGTGTATTTCTAGCTCCCTTGACTAATACACTGAGGCTAGACCCTGGATGTCAGACAGCTATAAAAGGAAAAGGCCATTTCATAGCAATACTTTATATTCTCCTAAGTCAGACAGTGGGCAACTTGAAAAACAGTATCTGGACCATTACTGTAAATAAATGGGATTACTGTCATGAAATAGATGTATGTTGCTTTGCCTATATTAAAAGCATATATTCTACTATACAGTCAAGAGTAACACCTTTATGATAGGACTCAAATTATTCAAAAGGCTTCTATCCAATTAAGATCAAACCCTTTCACCACCCTTGTGTTAGTGCATTACCATGGTTACTCAATACAGGTAAGGGTAGATTGCAAATTAAACAGGCACAGTTGTATCATTCTTAGGAAAAGACTAACTATAATCCTGATTTTGTTTGCTTGATTACCTCATGGAGGTGCCTCCTTCATCCTAAGATGCAGCCACTTTTTCCATCATTTGCATCCACAATATAAGTGGTCATGCTCCCAATTTTGTTCTATGGCCATGGTTCCCTTACACTGAACACATGCAGACTCACTCCTTGGCTCTCCAACAGGAAGCCTGCTAACCCCCCTCAAAGTGGCTTGGAAGGCTGCTTCAGGCAGTATGACTACCATGAGTTCAAATGAAGCAATTCCTCAACACCATCCCAGCCAGATAAGGCAACTCTAAACGCTTTCATGACACAGCCATAAGTTTTAAACGTTGATCCTCAGTCTCCTGCTGTGAGGAAATAATTCTCATGGGTTCCAACACAATCATTGTCAACACTCTAAACTGAAAAAACGACAAATAGCATGTTTCAGAGCTGCAGGAAATACAAAGTTACATAGCACAGGTATGGCCAGGAGAGTCCACACAGATGTCTTCACAGGCTCAGGCTTTATTTAAGAGGCAGAGATGGTCTAGCCTTAGTGTGCAACTGATTGGTACAAACATGAATCTGTGAAGCAGCAGAAAAACCTCCATACAGGAAACTATTTAGTTTGCAGTCTACTGACAGATTTGTATTTGAGAAACTATGTTTCACATATGAACAGTGTCACTAAGAAAAATTTATCACTATTTTCTTTCTTCAAAGAGTTGGTTTTTTTAAAAGTAACTTTTAAAACTCAACATCATAACAGACCATATTCCCTCTCCTGATATCTCTATTGATACCTCCTTTAAAACATCATTCAATAGTTGGAGGGAAAAAAATGGGAGAAGTGTTCAACCTGTATAATGACAGCTATAAACAAATTAGCTCTGTGAAAACAGAGAAACAAACAAATTGATATTGTAAACCTAGCTGAAATATTTTAAGCAAACTGTGTGATCATAACTCTTAGAAAAAACTTAAGGACAACACTTATAGTTATGTGACAGGCTTGGCATGGAAGAATGTCCATCAGTCATTCTTACATGGAAAGCATGGATAAAGGAAGCAGATTGATTCACTCCACCCTTCTAAAAATATGGAAAATCATCATGGTTTGTGATTTCTTGTATCAAAAGTTACAAATTGATTATTGGGTTATTATTAAGTGAAAAAATGAAATTTAAGAAGAAAAAGTAAACATTTGTTTTCAGTAGAAGCTGTTTTCCCACTTCACTAAATCCTTACTTCATTTAAAACCTTACAAGGACATCAGCTTAATATTTAAGTGTTGTTTTTTGTTTGTGGTTTTTTTAAACTGTAATGAGTTCACTTAAGATTACAAGGTTTGATTTTGTAGAATGAGTTGTTATACTACAATTTATTCTTTGGAATATCATCTGCCTCTTCTGATTGGGATTAAAACATCAACACTTTTACCAGGTTTTATAAAAAAAAAGGAAACAATGGCAAAGCTTTTGCACAACACCAAGATAATTTTTAGTTGTTCAGAAAAGAAAAAGCAGATTTTCAATTATTTATGTGCTTACAGCTAACGTATTAACCTCCTAGCTTTACTGAACAGGAACATATTAAAACAGGCTGGTTTCAAATTTCTCAAAAAGCAGCAACAGAACAATTTCATAATGCCTCAAAAATCAAATTAAATGAGGCAAAGTACCATTTCCATTGATCAATGCGAAGGTGACATTTTTTACATGAGTCTCTAATCTGACATTCTTCTTGTTGCATTTTAATTGAGAGGTCACATTTCCCAACTGCTTTATTACTTTTATTTAGTCTGCATGGAAAAATGCAAATGTTTCAAATAATTAGATCCATGATGTCCAGATTACAGACTGTCAATTTTCATCACAAATGCACACTTAGGTTCTATGGTTATCTGGAAACTCACTTAGACTAATCAGACAGCAAATACAGAAAAGCATTTTGTCATACTCATGCTACTCTGACTTGCAAATGATGGTTGCACTTCTCCCCTCTTTCCATTTTCCATCTCCAAAAGGTTTGGAAAAACCTCTACCACCTCAGTTCACCTGCCATTGCAAGAAGTCCCTAGTTCACTCAGATGTTACAAGTCACCCCTCTGCACACTGACACTGACAAGTAGAACATCCACCGACTGTTACTGCAAAGTGTCTGTTGAACCAAGAACAGGACAGGTTTGTGTTAAGGTAAAAGAGAATCCCATAAGACTAAATCTCATACAACAGGAACACAATTCCTCTGTTCTTTTTGTAAGAATTCAGAGATGAACTTTGCTGCATTTACAAACAATCTACCAAAGTCTGTGTGCATAATTTTTTTTGTTGTTGTTGTTGTTTGGGTTTTTTTTTTTGTTGTTGTTGGTTTTGGTTTGTTTTTAAACAGGCATTGTCTTTACCCTGTACTTTTAAGAACACCCTCCGAAAATAGTCTGCAGAAGGTAGATGATGATAGATCTTCCAGGATCTCTCCACTTTGCCTACAGATGTGTTGGCAATACCAGCTACTGTTCTACCCACACCTCCAGTCAGTGATGGAGCTGTGCAATCTCTGAACTGAACTCCAGGCTACCAGCATCAGACCAACCGCTTCAGATCTACCTGTGCGCAGACAGCAACGGAGGCCTTAACTGTTACAGTGTCCTCTGACAAATGCACACCCCCAGTTTGTACTATTAACCTACCTACTCAGAAATAAGAAACAAAAGAGAACATTCTGGGCACAGCTTTTATTAAGAATTGACTCAAAGATTAGTAATGCAAGTTACAAGCAAGCTATACATCATTTATGTCTCTCCACAGTCAGTAGGCACATGAATACAGGGTGTTCTATGGCATCCTACCTACATATTAAAAACATACTGAAGGTGCTCTATATCAATTCATGAATGATTAATATCTCCAACTATGATAAACTATTAAGAGGTAAAAATAGAGCCACAGGATAAAATGAAAACAGTTGCATAGAAGGCAAAATTTCTCCTTAGGACATTAATTTTACTGAACCACATCAGGGTCATATACAGAATTTCTAGATACACAAGTTTCTTCACATTATGTAGTGTCTATGCAGTTTCATATAACTTAAGTCTAGAAATTAACAACACTAGGAATAAAAAAAATCATGTATAAAAAATACACATTCTTAACAAAAAGGTATCTAATTTCCAAGACTAAGATATTAACTTTCCTGCTTATATTTAAGTCTTTATCTTTCTAAAACTATTACCAATTTATCAGATTTTTTAAAAGTAGCTTTTAATCCTCTTAACCTCATCTAAGTGTATTTTTAGTGTTTTATTTCTAAAAAAATCCCTTATTACCTTTCCTCATGGACCATAACTCAGAAGCAGCTGTCAAAGCTGTTCCCATTTTATTATCTCTAGCATTGAAACCAGTCGTTACATAGTTAATTAACACAGTTAATAGTAAATTAGCATAGTTAATTTTTTTAACATAGTCTTAAACATTAATTACATCACACAGACTTAGCCACAAGAGAGATGCATTTACATGGAATTTTTAATGCAAAAGCATGGAAAAAATAAAAACTACATTACACATGGATTTGACAAATAGCTTAGTAAATTATTTAAATTTATTAAAAATTAAATGTAAAAACTTACCTTAAAAAAAATCATCAATTTCTATAGATGGTATTGAAGAAAAAGAAAATCCCATCCAAAATACAGTTAAAGAACTCAGCCATCTGTTAACAGAGAATAATTGATTTTAAAATATAAAAAAATAAATTAAGAGAATTCTGGCAGGCCATCCTTCAAAACTATTAGCTGCCTTGAAAAATAACACTTAATCTCCACAAGACTGAGATTAAACATACTAAGTATTGAACATGTTGCTTAGTTACACCAGTTTCCAAGTAATTCAATACCTTTTGATTGCAAAACTGTGAAACAGTTAGAATTAGCTGAGTGAGAGTCCATTCCACATCCCCACTGAATTTCCATTACTTCTTTTGCACATAATATGGTTCATGCTGCTCTTTGGCTTGAAGTACTATACAAAAGCCATGTACTAATAAAACACTGGCAAAGCATGAAGGAAAATTTTAAAATTGCATCACCACTGTATCAGCAATAGAAGATGCAAAAAGTGGTAAGACAAATAGGAGATAACAGCAAACTGGAACAAATCTGAAAGCTGCGACAAAATTGACAGGAAAACCAGCATTAGATTTAGAGTGAAAATATCCAAAACATTGTAAAGGTGGTAAGATTAATAAATCAGCAAAAATAAGTCAAATAGACCACACTTCTTGTAGGTGAAGAACATATTTGGAAGCCTGGATTGCAGAAATTTGAAGAGATACTCCTGCAGACAACCACGTGAACACAGTGGCATGATTTTACAGCACGAGAAACACTACTGAGAACTAACAGCTCCAGAACTGTTTCTATCCAGAAATAAAGGATATATTTTAAAAGCTAATAAACACCAGTAAAAGGAGTTGTAAAAACCAGATAGGGAGGCAAAAGTATGTCATTATTTTCATATATTTACATTTTGCTTGGGAGACATTAAAGCTTAACAAGTAGAAAGCCAATTTAAGAATGAAATTATCTGTTAAGTTTTGCTAGCTTAAACGTTACACCATATTCATAAAAGGTGACACTTTGAGGTATTTTTCGGTTCCATCAGCACAAAAGACAGTTAAATTGTTTTAAGACTGTCTGCACTAATTACACTGGAAACAGATCTAAAACTGATATACATCTCTGATAAACAAAAGTATAAACACCATGGCTTTGTATTATATTCGCTACAAGTCACTTGACAACATATATGTCATCTTAAACAAGAAATAATTCAAGGAGCACAAGCTTGGGGAAAAACCCAAACAAACAATAAAAGAGCGAGAAAACAGAGCCTTACCTACAGAGGAAAGTCAGATTACCTTAGCTGAAATCCACTAACCATATACAATGTTAGGTTGGCACACACAGATCGATTTACAGCATGATAACATGATTTAGATGGAAATTGATAAGGAACCCATTTAAAGTGAACCAGTTATGCTGAGCGGAATTACCTTATGCAGGTCCACATCAGGTTTCCTACACATTTAAATCTTAAATAAATTTAAGTAGTGTTCTTTAAGTCTGTACAATGTCAGGATGCCAAAAAAAAGTGTTAGTCGCTAGAGTACAGCATCTTAGGGCACTGAAATAACCTGACTGGAAAACAAGCTCCCTGCTACTTATTAAGCTTCTTTACATTTCACAGCAAAGCCAGACCTCAGCTTTGCTTGCAGCTATTTGATTTTCAATTTCAACCCCAGAAAGAACTTAGGTACAATCTTCATTCACATTAAAACCACGGTTATTAACTGACAGAATCAGTACAGTCTGGCATTTAAAATAAACTTAAGAGTGACTGTAGCTTTTCATTCACACTGCAGTCGCCTGTGAGGAAGGAGCTGCCAGAGGTTCAACTAAAGACTCGTTCAAGACATCGGAAGGTTTGAGTTGTGGCATCAGCTATTAGCAAAGAGACTGTTAAATTAAGAGGCCTTTGCACAACAAGCATCAATATTTACATTTAGACTCACTGCCCTCCGATAACAACTTAATTCTGTCCGAGGACCGGAGATTAAACTGTTTAACTGTCCACACAACAATAAGGCCCAGGGCAAGATTCTAAATTAGTCCTGCGGGAAAACATCTAAAGACTTCACTCGAGACTCAGTACATCACAGGGGTTGTCCAACAGACCGCCAGGATCCGAGGAACTCAACAACCAACTATGTCACCTGCGGCTCTTTTAAAGCGCCACGACGCGGCCTAACAAGTCGCGGGGTGTGTTTACGCCAGGAGCGGCTTCACTTCAGGCACGGACCCAGAGCCGTTCCGTGAGCCGGCAGCCCGTAACACAGCTACGTTAACGGCTTTATTTCCGCACAACAGATCCAACAGCACACGGAGGCTTCCCGACTTCTCTACGGCGAGCGAATAACGGTACTGGCCGGGAACAAGCTAAAGGGCTTCTTCGAGGGTAAGAGGGACCGAGAGGAAGGCGCCGCAGGGAGCGAGGAAAGAGACACGGAGCGTGCAGGGCAGCCGGAGGCACCAGCCGGGGCCGCGCCGGTACCTGCAGCAACATCTCCCGAGGAGACCGGGCCTGGAGGAAACCCGGCACAGTGGCTGCGGCGCGGACGAAGCGAAGGGAAAGCCCTGCCGGCCCTCCCCGCGCCCGGGTCTGAGGGGAGGAGAGCCCCGCCTGCGCCGCACACCCCGCGCCGTCGTCCCCCCTCCCCAAGACCCGCCTGTCTCGCTGAGG
>VXBZ01012581.1:130559-148026 GCA_013399135.1 Heliornis fulica | reverse complement strand
GGCGGGAGCCGCGACTACAGTCCCCAGGAGTCTGCGCAGCGCCCCGTGGCCCCGCCCCTCCGCGGTACCTGAGCTCCGCGCTGCCGCCCCTCCAGTCGCGCTGCGGAGGTGACCCTGACGCTGCCCGAGTCGCCGCTCCTCTCAACCATGGTTGGTATCGCTCCCCGAGCCGGTGGGCCTCCCTTTAGGTGGCGGTCTGAGCGGGGTATCGCCGGGCCGCACCCCCGCGGCGGGGCGGTTGGGGCAGGGGGCTCCTGTCAGGCAGAGGTGGCCGCGAAATGGCGCTGGTTCCTTAGGCCCGCCCGCCCCCGTCTCTCCGCGCCGTGCGGCGCCTTCGCAAGGCCCTGAGGCGAAGGGGAACAGATCCGGGAGGACGCGGGCCCGGCGGTGGCCCAGGACTCGCCTCGGCCCTCACAGAGGCCGCGCCGGGGTGACCTTCTTGCAGCCCGGGCACTCGGGGGTCGGGCCCAGCGGTGTCGGCCTAGCGTTGTTTCTGCCTCCTCTTAACTAGCGTGCGGGGGAAGTCGGGTTGTGGCGCTGCTGGGGTCACCCGAGCCAGCCTCTCTGTTCCGGTGCTGGCCCTTCAGCGGACTAACGGTGCCTTTTTCTAAGGCCGGCGCCTCTCTGGGCCCCCTGGTTGGCGACGTGGCCTTTGAGAAGGTCGTTCTGCTTCCTTCTTAATTTCATGGGACAGGAGAGGTTTTGGGTGCAGCGCTGTGTTAGCTCAAGGGGCAGTGCCTTTTGTGTAGGTTCTCCAAATTATCCAGGGGCCCTCCTGGTGCTGCCCTGAGGTTACAGGGGTGAGCGGGAGTGCTTTCTTTGCTTTCCTGCAGCATAAATATGTGTGCACACACCAAACCTGTGCAGAGACCCCGATCTCCTTCATAATAGTGAAAGCCTCCGTGTTTTTCTAGATTTCAAGTCCTGTGATTCAGACCTTCTCTTTCAGGACTTTCCAGTAAAAAAGATGCTTGTGTGCTCTGAAATGCGGCTTATTGTTTCAGCTAAATGATTAAATATATAAAATCTGTGGAAACAAATTCTCTGCTCTTATTTCTAGTCAAAATAAAGACTGTCAGGAGCAAGCAAAAGGAGGCAAGTTTTTGTTTTTACTTGAGCTTTGAAAACATTGGCAGATGTCAATTTCTTTGTTTCCAGGAAAACTGCTATGTGATACTTATATTGATGCCCAGACTTCTTAGAATGTCACCAGTTTTTATCTTACTTTCACTATTTTAATTATGCATTGGGCAGAAGTTTTAAACTTCTGAAACAAAATCATTTCTCTGTTGATGCAACTGCTAAATGAAATGGAAAGGTTTGTAAGGACACCTATCTCAAGGTCATTACTTAAGGAAAGAATTCCTTTGGAATTCAGCCTATGAACTGTCACACTGCTGGGGTTGCTGAAGTGCACGTCTTGCTGATACCTTCTACGACTTTTTCAAGTGCATTTATTGTCACTGAAACCCTGCTTTAAAGAGGAAAAGGAAAGTTTGCTAGGCAGGCTTTAGACTTCTGAGGAGATACAGTTTAATATTTAAAGCATTTTTGTCAAGCAAGGTGGGATACCTTAGCTGGCTTTAATATTTGGGAATAGTGTTAGGTTGATGCTATTTTATACTCAGTCAAGTTTATCAGCAATAATGTTTACAGAGGTCTTTTATGACTGTAATTAGTAATGCAAAGTCCATCACCTGTATAAACAGGACATTGGCTTCTGTCATTCCTCCATTTGCTAGATTGTGAGCTATTTAATATTACTTATTTACTTACCTCCGTAATCTCAGATTTGCAGTGTAGTACTATTTTCATGAATGATACCAATATTTTATGTCAGCTCATATCAGCAGTAATCACAGAGATAATCAAGGCACCAAGTTCTTAAGCCAGATTGTTCGTATGGGGCAGATATTAAATCCCCAGCTTCCTCATTTGATATTGTAAGCTCTACTGCTGCATGTAATAATTTTGGGGTGAGAGGTGTGGAATCCTACATGTTTGCCAAGCTGGAGAGAGACGGGTATCTGGGAATTCAATGTTCACTTCCTCATTTTCCTTTGAGCTTCATTATATTTACTTATATTTCCATTTCTTAAGGCTTTCTAACTATGCCTCGTGTGTAAAGTGGAGAAGGCTTTGAAACTATTTATTATTTCAGTTAGATTTGGTTTAATTTATCTTCTAGTTCTTGTATACCTGGGAGTGAATAAAGGTCACCTCTATAGTCACCACAGTGTGTGAGTATTCTTATCGAAGTCCAGGGCAGGAGCCAAATCACGGATTAAAGTGCCTGAATGTGAATGTGTGGAGCCTACAACTCCCATTAGGGACCTTCTCTAAACTCCCCACTACCAAGACTAGCCACAGATGCTCAATAGTACCAATCCTTACATGTCATGTAAGGCTTCCAGGGTGAGTTACCTATGTTTTGTAAGAAGCAGGACATTTTTGGTTTGTTAATGCAGCTCCTGGAATTAAGAGAAAGTGTGAAAATTTCTTTGATACTAATCGCTCAAAATTGGTGGAATGGTAGAGGGAGGTTGGGGAAAGCGTGTGTGTGAATCCAATGTACTGAAGCCTTGGAGAGAATAAACAAGTGGGCAGTACTCCTCACCTTATTTTAGCTTCTGTTTCTTCTTCCTCTGGCCAAAATAAAGGGGAAAACAGGAAGGATGGCAATAAGCAAACATAATTTTTTGAGAGGGTGGAGCTGAGTCATGGCAGAGGATTAAATTTTAAGACTGCTACAGTAAAAAAAAAATAAACCCTACCTCTTGCAGTTCTTTCTTCCACTCTTTCCCTGTCCCATTGTTTTGCTAAATATTCACCATAATGGTAGTGGATAGAGTGACCCTTTTTATGTTCAAATCATATTCACTTATACAGTGCATATAGTGGAAAAAAAAATTCTCATTGACTTCTTTTTGTGACTCTGCTTTGGACTGGCTCACAGGTGGCAAAGGAGAAAGATCCTGACTTACAGAGTTGTACAATCACTCTTTGTTCCATTCACTGGAAATTCAGAAATATGTTCACAATTGTTTTTCTTTGAATTATATGGTGTCTGAAATGTGTTCTGCTGTTACCTGAGTAGTGGAGTACCATTTTAGCATGGAATTGCTTTTTGTATGCTGCTGATAAAGGATTTTGCAAGGCCAAGGTGTTGCAGCACAGGACTTGTAGAACAGTGAGTGATGGTCTCTTCTGCCAAGTGACAGGTGATGGGATGAGGGGAAATGGCCTCAAGCTGCACCAGGGCAGGTTCTTCAGAAATTCTTCACCGAAAGAGCTGTCAGGATGTGGTACAGGCTGCCCAGGGAGGGGTTGAGTCCCCACCCCTGGGTGTATTTAACAGACGGTGAGATGAGGTGCTCAGGGATAGGGTTTAGGAGAGGACAGAGATGGTTGGACTCGATGATCTCAAAGGTCTTTTCCAACCTTGTGATTCTGTGATCTTGTGACTTACTTTCCTAACTAATATGATTATCTGCTTAGAAGAGTGTTCATTGATCCCTTTATGCAAATAAAATGTAAATTCTCCTTTAAAATATGCTGAAAATTTGGCATCTCTAATCCTGAGATTTAAAATAGTATTGATCATATGCTTTCCTTTCCCCCCTCCTCATGGGGTTCTGAAAAGTTTTGAGGGGTGAGACTCATGGTAGGATGGGTTCAGAAAAAAATACTGCAGTTCAACCCTATAGTTGGTAGCCATTTAACCAAATATTTTTAAAAATCATTCCCATAATGAAGGCACGATCATGTTGAGGTCTAAATCTGCAAGTTAAGTAGTTTAGCTGCATCACTTATGCTCTCATTTTATTTAGTATCTGGTAGCATAGGGTAGGTGGCCTCATTTTTATAATTATCGTATGCTAGCTTGATGCAGCTGGGCTTGGCTGGTAACTTCTGCAGAGAGAATACACTCAAACCTCAAAATGGTTTTTCTATAAATATCAGTGACAGGAATGTTGGTCAGAAAGGATCTCTAGAGGTCGTCCAGTCTGACTCCCTTGTTACTCAGAGGCTGGAGGTTGTCCAGTCCAGCCTGATGGCAAGGCTTTTGCCCCTGCTAAATCGGGCATCCGGGTCCTCAAAACTGCCAAGGGTGAAGGTTGCCCAGACTTTCCTGGTACCTTGTTCCAGTGCAACAGTGTCACCCTAATCACCATTTTTTCTCTTAATTTATAGCTGCTGCCCTGTGTTCTGCTATCTGCTGCTGCTGATAGGTGTTTGGCAGTGTTATCTTTGTAACCTTCCTCAAAGTAGTAGCAGGCTTCTGTTAGGTCACCCCTTGTCCTACACCTTTCCAGACTGGCCACCTCCCTCAGACTTACAGGACATGGACTCTGGGCCCTAGCTGTCTGAGTAATGTTTGCCTGGACCCTCTTCAGTTTTACAACATCCCTCTAAAACTCGGGGTTCCAAAATTGGCCCCTGTATTCCAGCTGCAATCACCAGCACTGAGCTAAAAGCCAGCTTTTGCTCTGCAAGCTGCACTTTTCATAATGTAACCCAATATGCAATTAAATCACTTTAGCCATAATTGAATGTGGAAGATGATTTGTCCATAATTCAAATTACCATCTTTTAATTATTTGAAAAAGTGGGCATGAGGTTCCAGCAGCCTGGTTGGAGTCTGCTTGTTTCAGCCCTAGCAGAATCCCAGCCCTGTCGCCTCTAGGGAAGAAGGGATACACAAGGAACTGGCTTACACAGTACTGGGCTAGGAATATGCTTTGGCAAGATTTCCCTTTTCAAGATCAAATAACCTCTGGAGTTCCCAAAGTCCTGGTTCTGCTTAACAAAATTGACTTTTACTGCAGGACAGACCATTTCCTTCTCCCCATATTTGCAATATAGCAGTGTGTTGGCAGTCTTTTCCTACCTTGTGGAGTTTGGGGTCAGTTTGACAATGTCTGATTGTATTCTGGAAGCTAGTGTCTGTATTTGTACATAATGTAGCTTTTGCCTGTGGATTTGTTAAATTGCTGCATAACAGTTTAGTGAGACAGAATATTCCTTGGATTCTGGCATTCACTAAGTCTGGGCAAGTGAGTGTTCAAAATGCTTAGTGGAAACAGCCCTGAAAATTGAAAGGATCTGAAAACTGATAAGTAAAGCAGCTTGTAAAACGTCTGTGACAAGTTTGAAGTACGAACGGGTAATCTAGTGATGTTGTAACACCTTGTGCTAAAAAGGCAGCATTGTTAAAAGGAATGCAGAGGTTTTCAAGTACATTGTCCTTCCATTTTGGAAGCTTTTCTGAGAAAAATTATTAAGGATGTTTTTGCAGGTGTTTCTGTACAAGGCAGTAGAGAAATTTCTGGTAGATCTAGCAGAACCAAAGTGTGATCCCAGGAGCTGGCCCTGATCCATATTTAGGCACATGCTTTCATCCATGTTAAATAATCAGAAACTTTCTTTAGTAACAGTTAATTTTTACCACTCTCAGATGGTGTAATCCTGCACTATGTACCTGTGGGTAAGTCTCTGTAACTTTCTTGCAGGGTGAACCTATCAGAGTCCTGGTGACTGGGGCTGCCGGACAGATTGCTTACTCTCTCCTCTACAGCATCGCCAAGGGAGATGTCTTTGGCAAGGATCAGGTAATTCTTAAACAGAATCATCAGTTGTCTCTGCTGCACAGTAATGAATAAGCTAATGTCTAAACTTGTTTTCTGGAGGGACTCGGAATGATTTACCAGTATGCAGTAATTTACTCCTTAAATGCTGAAAAGGGAGTCCTGCTTGGTTGTGTAAGGTTTCAGTTGTTGGTCATAGTGAAGATTTTCATTTTCAAAACAGATTACCTGCAATTTGTGCTATAACATTTGTTTCTTTACAGCCTCTTGTTCTTGTGCTGCTGGATATCACCCCCATGATGACTGTATTGGAAGGTGTAGTGATGGAGCTGCAAGACTGTGCTCTACCGCTGCTGAGAGGTGGCCAAAAGAAATTTTTCTTATACCTACAAGATGTTCTGGTACAGCTGTTGAGTTTGAGTTCCTGTGGCTGGCAGAACATTAAGCAGAAGGAAAAACTAGATGATCCTTTCTTGGGTTTATATTTTATGGAAGATGTTATTTAACTTCGTCTGTAAGCTAGAAATAATGCAATCAAATTAGTTTTGTGTAAGAAATTGACTACACAGATACCTGGATTTTGGGTTATATCACCTAATTCTGGGTTGCCAGCATGCACAGCAAGTTGTCTGGTACTTGTGCAGTTATCTGTTGTATTCTAGTCTGGTGGTAAAATAACACTGAATATGTTTACATGCCTTTACTAAATTAAAAAAAATAGTCTTTAGAAATAGCTTCTCCATAAAGACACAAATTGAAAAATCCCTCATCAAGTTAAGTACTGATAAATCTGAACAAGCAGAAGTAAGGGAGCCAATAGATGGTACTGTAATTATTACAGTACTTAAATTTGTAGCTACCAACTCTGGTAAAAATAAAGCTTTCTTCAGTTTGAATTGCTAAGGGGAGAAAAAAACTTCATTTGTATACTTGACACTAAGATATTTTTTTAAAAGTGAAGATTAACATGTTTGTAATGTGCATATTACATATGTGTATGCATAGGTCTATATCTTCAGGGAACCACTCGAAAAGTATCTTTTGACATACAAGTTCTGAAAACAGAGGAGAAATCTGTCTAAAGCTTTTGGTAAATATTTGTGTATAAGTACTTGTCAGTAAAGAGTTTCTAATCTGGGGAGTTAGGGCCAAATGACTGTACTGGTATTTTTGGAAGGTGGAAGTGGTGGTGTTGTCAGATCAGATTATATGCTGTTTATGAACCAAAAAATATTCCTGTTAACACTGCCATGAGTATTTATTTTACTTAGTTGTTGAGTGTTTTTCCCCCTCTCATTTCCTTTTTCTAGAGGTCATTCCAACAGACAAGGAGGACGTTGCATTCAAAGACCTTGACATAGCAATTCTGGTTGGCTCCATGCCGAGAAGAGAGGGAATGGAGAGGAAGGATTTACTCAAAGCAAATGTGAAAATTTTCAAGTCTCAAGGTGCAGCCTTGGACAAGTATGCCAAGAAGACTGTCAAGGTGAATACAGAAACAGAATTTAAACAGTTAGCTCGTTATGTAGAGATCTAAGTAATTGTAGAAAGATACTGTGCAAACAGGAGCCTATTCAATGCAGGCATTCCTTTCCTTAAGTGCTGTAAAATATACCACAGTCAAGTTTAGATGAGATATAGTATGTTAAATGGGCAGATGATTTAGACCTTAATTTCTTTGGAGTCAAAGGTTAAGTCTTACATTGTATTGCTGTAGTCCATGCATACTCTGAACTGGTTATCAGCAATTCTTCAAAAAGAAAAAAAAAACCCACAAAATGACAACAACAGAAAAACCACACCAAAACCCAGTGTGTGTGTATGTACACACACACACACACACACAAACACACACATATATATACATCAGTCTTCCCATTATCTCTCTTATTGGAGAGAAGTAAATTATCTACATGCAGCTGCCTACTTCATATCCATCTGTGGCTTTAACATAATGACCCTGAACTTCAGTATTGACATGGAATTGCAGTTGCACAAAAAATAGGCTTTCTTTAGGTTGTTTGCATCTTGGTCTTTGGAGCATTGGAAGCTTTTAATTGTTCTCTCTCAGATTCCTTCAGCACAGTTAATGGGATCATGTGGCTGCTCTCCTACTGCTCTTAATCTCAGACCCAGACACCGACTGTGCTTTGTAACTGACTTTTTAATGTCTACTTCCTCTGCTGATGAACTTCCTACTGCTTCTTAAGACTTGTTTGCTTCTTCTTACAGTTGGGATAAAAACTATCAATATAACTACTGCAGAGTAATGGAAAATTTACTGAACTCACTTTCAAAAGGGGAAATACAAAGGAGGTTTGCAGATTAGCTCGTGTGATTGAGAGTATATAGAGCTTGACGTTAATCATTTGAGGCACATTAGTAGATGAAGGATGAATAAAAATCAGTTTTCTGTAGAAATAAATTGATCTAAGTTCAGGCAATATTTTAGTTCTAACTGCCTATGAACATTGAGATAAGGAACTGTTCTGGCTCTCTTAATTATAAAGCAATTATGTAAAGCAGTGGCAGCCAGTCTAGCAGCTGTTTAAAAGGTGATGGTGAATTCATTGTGGGCTAACTGGTGTGTATGTGTCATGCTGTCCTGGTGTCCTGTAGCATAGGGTTTGAAGCCAGACTGTGGGTCAGTGTGCAGATCTCCCTAGAAATCTTACTCTCTTTCACATTTGAATGTCAAGCTTTATAAAGTATATACCTAGAAAATACATTTCTGTGCAATTATAAGAGGCACAGTGAGTATGAACAAGTGCATATACAAAAAAAAAAAGGTATCTTGTTAAAGATGTCCAGGAGATCTAGAAAACACAACTTTTTGATAGTTTCTTTGAAGGCAAAGCCTTGTATTTCACTTGAGTGAGCTTCTTTTGCAGAAGCAACGTCTTCATCTTTTTCACATTCCCCTTCCCCTTTGTTGTTTTTAGGTTGTGGTAGTTGGGAATCCAGCAAATACTAACTGCCTGATTGCATCAAAATCAGCCCCATCCATACCAAAGGAAAACTTCAGCTGCTTAACTCGTTTGGATCACAACAGAGCTAAATCTCAGGTAAAAAGGGCATGTTCAAAGGAGGATGCTTTCTGTTGTCTGCTAAATACATCCAGTGCAATGCTTTCAAAGAAACCTGTGAATTAGGAACCTGGAGTTCATTCAGTGAACTTCTTTAATTTCCAATTAGATTGCTCTGAAACTTGGTGTGACTGCTAATGATGTGAAGAATGTCATCATCTGGGGCAACCACTCCTCCACTCAGTATCCAGATGTTAACCATGCGAAGGTAAATGTGAAAGGAAAGGAGGTTGGAGTTTATGAAGCTATAAAAGATGACAGCTGGCTGAAGGGAGACTTTATCCTGGTAAGATCCTGTTTTGTTTTTTTTAACTGGTCATGCTGGTTCTCCTTTCTCCTGACCTCAGGAAACCTTATGAAATTGTAAACTATGGAAATGACTAAGTGGTTAAGTCATTTTCAGATAGCTTGTATTTATCAGTTACTTTCTTTTAGAAAATGTAAGGTATTATGAAACTTAAGTAAATACTACCAGAAAAAGCTATTTGGAGTGCTAAAATATATCAACACAAATATTTTTTGATCATAGCTTAGGTGCAACTCATCTGGCACTCAAGCAGCTTTGACAGTTACTACAGTGACTTTTTTGGGCAGCTTTGTAGATGAAATAGGATTATCTCTGTTTTCTGTTCCTTACCCACAAAAAAAAAAAAGCCCAGCAGCCCTCCCCCTGCACATGTATGTGTGTGCATGCACACACACTTTCCAAACCTAAATCTGTGGCTTCATCAGCAGCATTTCTGAAAAGTAATCTGAAAAATTTAGAAATGTAAATGTAGCAACACCAAATAGTGGTATTAATTTATCAAGAGCACCGGCTACCTAAACGCAACGTAAAGCAAAACAGGGTTGCTTGAAGCCCCCAGTGAACAGGAGTCCAAGTAGCTGTACTCTGCTTAGTATTGCAGAGTTGCTGGCATGCTGATGGCCAGGTGCTGCACCACAGCCAGAGCACGTCTGCTTTGGGACTGTGGGTGTGTTTTGTCACACAACCTGCTCTGTCCTGCCTTCGCTTTGGATACAGCTCATTCCAGTTGATGCTTGTTGCTGCAGAATAAATGACTGTAGGCTGGCAACCAAAGTTCATGAGCCAGAGTGAAAGCAGAAACCTGACCTTGGTCCTGTTGTTATCTCACACGGCCAAGGCAAGGTACTGGTTTAGCTTTCTAGGTACATTGTAATGCTGGCCTATGCTAGAATGCTTTGCCTAAGATAAGGGGATTTTGTAATTCTTGCTTTCTAGACTGGGGTCTGGTTGGCTTAGAGCCTTAAAACTTTTAAAGGGAAAGAAAAAGAAAAAAAAAGGTTTAAGAACCTAGTCTAATTCTAAGAAGTGCAATCCCTAAGTACAAAATTTCTAAATATGAACTTAAGTATAGGGAGATTGGTTCAAATATCTACAGGTATTAATTCAATGTATTACATATGCTAGGATTGAGATCAGTGTTGGTATTCAGAAAAAAAATTAGTTCCCAGTATTACACTGGGACACCTGTTACACACATGAAAACTCTTGATGGTAAAAAGCTTGAAACATCCAGTTGGTATGAAAGAAGTGGACTGGGTGCTGTAAAGGAGGGGCAAAGAAATGAGCCGGTCTCTGAACTATTCCATTATGTTCTTCTCTTGGAGAAACTCTTCAAGATTGTATTTCTGGATTGTTATGCTGTGTTTATTTGGTGACAGAACTGTCTCAACTGATAAGATTCAGTGATGTTTGTAAGGTAGTCTTTTCACATGGTGTTTGCTAACTGCATTTAGACCAAGCCATGATTCTGATGCTTTACAATTTAGGGGTTTTTTCTCTTAATTGCAGACTGTTCAGCAGCGTGGAGCAGCCGTGATTAAGGCTAGGAAGCTGTCCAGTGCGATGTCAGCTGCCAAAGCTATCTGTGATCACGTGAGGGACATCTGGTTTGGCACTCCAGCGGTAAGATCTTGCTCTTGAGTAAGGGCTTGTTTGCGTAATGCTTTGGTTACACATCCCTGTCCTCGACCTGAAGCGTGTTGTATGTGTTGAGGAAGAATCTGTCTTTTTCTGAAATAGTGTGTCACAGGAATTACAGAATACTAGATGCTAAAATTCTGCTCGCTTCTAGCAGCAAAGTAAGTATTTATCCCATGCTTTTCTGTTTTCAGGGAGAGTTTGTTTCCATGGGAGTAATTTCTGATGGCAATTCTTACGGTGTTCCTGAAGACTTGTTATACTCATTCCCTGTTGTGATCAAGGTAACAAGACTGTTTTAATATGCAATATCTTCTGCAATATCTTCTAGCCAAACTGCCATGTGAGCTCGTTAGCAGTAGTGCCTTTAGCCCAGGACTGCAGTAGCTGGGACGGGGGGTTTGTAGCAGTTTTCCACAGAGGGGACCATTGTTGATCACTTTGTAGTAGGTGTCAGGTAGGTACTGACAGACAAGTAGCCTGATGGCATGAGGTGGTGCCAGTTGCACACTTCATATGAAAACAAAATTCACTTCTGCTGAATGTGTCTTTTGAGGCTGTAAATTCTGTTTCTTAAGCTGCAGCTTCCTTTATGCAGCCTTATGTGAAGGGGCTTCTTTTGTTTGTTTTCGAACAGGACAAGACCTGGAAGTTTGTTGAGGGTCTTCCTATTAATGATTTTTCCCGTGAGAAGATGGATCTGACTGCTAAAGAGTTAACTGAAGAGAAGGAGACTGCTGTGGAATTCCTCTCCAGTGCATGACTAGGTGATAAGGAAATAAAACACCTTTTAAGAGTGGAAGAATCTAAAAGTCGTCTTTAAGTCTGCTACCAAACACTATTACTCTATCCAAGTCAACTGTCTGTGGCAATTGTGCATTTTACAGTTCATATGCTTACTGGTACTGTTGTGCCTATTGAGTCATTAGCAAAAAGATATTAAAGAAGTAAAACTAGTTTGTTGACCAAACTTTGTTCAATACTAGTTGCTTTCTGTGTACGATACAGAGTAATTGTTTGCCTCGGCCTTGGCTTCTAACGCACAATCCGAGTTTGATTAGCCTGTGGCACTGTTGAACACCATCTTGGTCTGCAATCACCTCAGCATCCTATGGCTCAACTGAAAACGAAGCTAGAATGCCAGTAGTTCTCCTTGAACCGATAGTTTGGTGACTCAAGCCTGTCACTGGACAGGCTCCCAAGTGTATACTGTTCACTGGTTACGCTTACCATGTTTGTCAATAGAAATATTAAAAGATGCTTAATCACCTAACGGCTAAGAGTAGTCTGTTGTATGTCTTTATTTGCATGTCTTAATTATGTCTCTAACATGATTTGATAGTACAACACAAAAACCCCTGAAGGCCTGTTTTGAAAGCTTGAGGGACACTCACTCCAGGAAACTTTATTGATGACCAGCATTTCCACTGGTCCTTCCCAGCAGAACTGTGTTGTGGCACGGTCAGACACCAAAGCCTGAAGGCAGGTTTGTACCCCAGCACTGCAGCTCAGAAGCACTGTCAGTACTGTAGCTCTCTACTAATGTGATTGTAGCCCTTTTTGTGCCAGGAGACAAGCACTTGGTTAAGACCAAGTGAAGCTCATGTACCTGCTTGGGAATTTTCCTAGCGCAGCCTACAAACACTTTAACTTCAGGAAGCTGTTTCAAATAGACTGTGCTGTAGTTATTCCTTTGTGAACAGGCAGGTGAACGTTGCTGTAACTTTTCTCCTAGATTCCTGCTTCCTCTGCTACTACTGTAGTAACCCTCCTTATGTAGGCTTTTGAAGGATTTAGACTAGCTTGTTCTGGGAATTTCTTAGGCAAAGCAACAGCTCTGTTGGTTTTCTAAGCACCTTAAATCCTCCCAGCCCAATTGCAGAGTGCAAACTCTCATGATAACGGGATTTCTCAGTGTCAGTGCTAAGTTATTGTCTGTCCTGTTCCAGTGTGTTTCTACCTTGTACTAAAGTAAATCTTGGGGTCTGTCATAACCAGAGCCATCTCATTTCCCTTTCATGCTTTGTCATTAAATGAGGATTCAAAAAATAGAATTGTTTTGACACACCAAAAAAAAAATAAATTGAATTTAAAGCAAGCAAACAGTTTCTTTGAGGATTTATCAGCTTGCCTACAAAATAAATCATGAAACCTCAATAAGCTCATCCTTAAAAGTAAGTCTGCTATCCTAAAGCTACTGTAGCTGTTGGGTACAGTGACAGTGATGCACCAAATTGCTGCAGCCTGGTCCAGCTGGAAAAGGGGCACAGTAAACAAATGTCTTGAGTGTGTATGAAGCAGTTGTCCATGCTGTGTTCATACAGCCTTAGGCATAGACAAGAGCTATACAGGTTGTTTTGGGTTTTTTTCTTGGGTTGTTTTTTTTTTCTTTTTCCTCATTCCTCTGAACTTTTTTGGAGTTCAGCCACGAAGAAATGATTAGAAGAAAATCTCACACGTCTGTCTTTTTACAACAGTTTGGGGACTTCTCCAGAGAGCGTGGAGGTTACAGAAAGCTGCTGACAGGATGGGTGCCTTCTGGTGCTCCATACAAAAACCTTATCAGGCAGGAAGCCTGGGGCTCCAAGGAATTCACTCCAGTAATTACCATGCTACAGCTCATTATAAGATAATGTGTCCTACAGTGAATGTTACAGGAGATAGCTACAGCTGCTACTCGGTTTAAGAAGGCTACAGGCTAAGTAAAGGGTGCAAACTTGTGCCTGAAAACCATGAATAAGATAGGATAAATCCTGCTGGTGTGCAGTAGGATTTGTGCCACGTGTACAGAAACACCACAATGTAGGGTAGAAGCTTTGAACAGAATAAATCTGGAAGATTTCAGGGGTTTTGAGGTTTGTGTTAAATCTGCCTTCTCCAGGAGACAAATGGCTTGTGAAGCAATACTTGGTGTTATCAGAAGGATTGTGTAATTAACCTCAGTACTTGATAGACCATATGAAATGTTTAAGAGTTAACACTTGACTCTATGTTTGATTCCTCTCAAGTTATGAGTTTCAAGCACTCTTTGTATTTACTCCAGACTTCTGTGAAGCAATTCAAGAGGAAATCTCTCATCTGCTCCTTGACTGCACACTTAACTCCTACTCCACTACTTACCAGCTCCAGCTAGTGGGAGCATACACGTTTCTGAACTGTTTTGTCCTCTGCTCTGCTCTGCTTTCTCCAGCTTTTATGTTTCTGGGAGATGCTTTTCTGCTGTGATTAGCTGTACTTTGTACAGCCTGCACTGGTTTTGCAGGGTGCTTTGCTCTTGGTCAGTGGCATGTGAAAACATGCACGTGAAAGTAGAAAGAGTAGCCACCCACTTTTCCTCTGGCCCTTTAGACTGTTAGTTAACTGCTACAAGAGGAAGCTTGCACTTTGCCACTCCAAACTTCCAGTATTGCATACTTGGCTCTTCACTGAGATGTGTCTGTTCTGTGATTGTTTTTGAGTGGCTGTGGGCTGCAGGACACGATGCACTATTTGTCAATCGTTGCCTCATGGGAGTGCACAGAGAAAGCAGAGCCAGGCTCAGCAGAAGGTCAAGAGGCAACAGACAAGCTGGAGCACCAGAAACTGATTCACTAGATCAAGGGTGATCGATCACTTGAAGAAAACAGAGAGGCTGTGGAAACTCCATCCTTGGACTTGGCCCTGAGCGACCAGGTATAAGGTCAGCCCTGTGTTGAGCCACCACTTGCACTGGATGAATTGAAAGATGCTGGTGAATATATTCACACCAACTGCATCTCCTAAACAACTTAAGATACAGAAGAGTTAGAAGTTATCCTCGAGTTTGTACCTGCTTTCTAAGCAGGAATTTTGTGCCCAGTTTTTACTCACCCTAGAGAAACAATGCTAGGGCAGCAGCTCCCCAGTGCATACATAGGAACCACTGGAATTGTTAGATCCAGTTCTGGGAGGTTTACAGATTTGGCAGAAAGGCTCCCAGGGAAGACTGGAAACTTGAGCATGACTGGTGTGCTTTGTCATGGAACACTTGGAAAATGTGGATACCAAATACTTCCTTTGTGGGAAGACCTTATCCCTGCCTACAGTTACCCGAAAGGAGGTTGTAGAGAGGTGGGTGATGGTCTCTTCTGCCCAGTGACAGGTGACAGGACAAGGGGAAATGCCCTCAAGCTGCACCAGGGCAGGTTCAGATTGGATGTGGGGAAGAAATTCTTCACCAAAAGAGCTGTTGGGATGTGGCACAGGCTGCCCAGGGAGGGGGTTGAGTCCCCACCCCTGGGTGTATTTAACAGACGGGGAGATGAGGTGCTCAGGGATAGGGTTTAGGAGAGGACAGGGATGGTTGGCCTCGATGATCTTAATGGTCTTTTCCAGCCTGGTGACTGTGATTCAGGGAAAGCTGCACAGGGCAGGCTGCTGAGCTGATCACTCTGCTTTCTTTCCAGTTTTCCTATCCCAACAACAATTCTTATTGGGGAAGAGAGCAAATAAAACCTCTCCCCAAATGAACACATAATTGATTTTAAGGCTGTCTTGCATTGTCCTCCCACTCCAGCTATTCCTGCTATTTCTCACAGTGACTGCAGGTGAAGCTGAGAGAGCTCTAGCTTTTACAAATGAACCTAAATCAACGTGATGCTGATGCTCTCCACAGTTTCACACCTGGGGCATATTTATAACCCATCATGTCATATCGAATTAACAGGGTTTGAATCGTGCTTTGCACAAGGGAAGGCGAGAGAACTCTGGCAAGTGAACCAAATGCAGTGTGCCTTCAGAGGGTCAGATTTACAACACACAGGAAAGCTGAAAGAGGGGTTTTTAGGATTATTTATTCTTCCTCCTTCTTTCCCCTCTTTGTTTCCTGTGGTTTGGGGATTTTTTAATTTTTTTTTTTACATTTACAGAGATTCTGAATTCCAAATAGGAAATCCTAGAGAAAAAATACAGCTCTGCTGTAGTGAAACAGGGACTTCCATAAATATAACTATTTGCAACTGAAAATGCAGATATTTTGTGTTCAAATACCATGTTGCTTTGTTTTGTTTTAATTCCAACAGCTTTTTAAGTGGCAGCATGACAAATCCCATTGTATCAGAACAGACACTGAGCAGGCAGCTGCTTAAAATAAATGACTGTAACTGCAGGTAAACAGAGAAATTAACAGATAGAGACACATTCTCTAGCTTAGCCAGGAAAAAACCCATTGTTTTGGTTTTACAGAATCTGTAGCATATTCATTCACCACCAAAAAAAAATATTAATTGCATGGATGCTTGCTTTTTTTTTTTTTGAGCCTGCTAACCAAATCTTGTAGGTACAAATCAATGTAGATAAATGTTGGGAAGGGTTTGCATGGACACCTGAGCCTGCTGTCTCAAAACACGCAGCAGCCATCGTGCCGCTGGGAGCGGTTTGTTGCGGGAACGCAGTGGAAGCTCTGCAAACTGAAGCCAACCTCCACGTGATGCTCTGAGCATCCACAGCCTCCCAAACGAAATGCACTGCAGGAACAAATCTGTGGCCACTCAGGAAATCTTGGTCATGTTGACTTCATACCATAATGACTCTGTTTTTTCCCGTGGCTGAGAGCCCTAAACACAGGCTACCCAGCTCCTGTGGTACCTGCTCCCTCTCGTATCTCCCTGTACCACAGCTAAAGAGCAAAGCTGGGACAGAGCAGCTCTGCAGAGCAAAGAGGGACTGCTGCCTTCCTGGGCAGACAGCACTCATACATATACATTGTGTGCATCTGTACACACACACACTCTGCTCCCCTGACCCCACCATGAAGGAAAACCTTCCTGGAGTTCGAAGGAGCCACTCAGCTGTCCCTACAAACCTGGTCCTTACAAGCCTAGACTTCTGTGGCTATCACTTAGCTGCACAAATCAACCACACAAGATTTTAGCGTAACAGGCAACCAGTAATACTTGGGATGAAGGTGAGCTTTCATTTGCTGTCAGCAGTACCAGAGCCAGGACATATCTGAGCCAGTAATTCCAGCCCAGAAGCTCAGGTTGGCTCAACTGAGCATCCCGTGGCATCCTGCTGCCTTGGGGTACTCAGCAGCAGCAACATGTCCATACATGTGCAAAGGCAGAATCACAGACTCACAAGGTTAGAAGAG
The DNA here is from genome assembly GCA_013399135.1 of Heliornis fulica. Classification (NCBI taxonomy): domain Eukaryota; kingdom Metazoa; phylum Chordata; class Aves; order Gruiformes; family Heliornithidae; genus Heliornis; species Heliornis fulica. Next base: position 131,298 of record VXBZ01012581.1, on the reverse strand, counting down.
ACCATTAAGATGCTTTGGGTTGGAAGAGACCTCAAAGACCATCCAGTCCCAACCCCAAGGTCCAACACTGAAGCTAGGTCAAAAGGCTGAGAAAATAAAAATTTCAGTTTGCTAAACTTTGGGCATTTTTTGAACCACTTCAGCATTTGTAAGGCCACCAAGCTGTGCTTCCCAGAGACCTGGCATACACCTCTGCTGGGAAATGTTCACTGATTACAGCAAAACACCAAGTTTTGCTCTCTCATTCATGAGTGTTTTTCAACAAACACAGGAGGTTTGAGTCTTTTTGAAATGAGATCAGCAATACACCTTGGCTGACATGATCCTAGTAAATAAAAATATTATTTTTATATTATTGCTTCCTAAGCCAGGAGGGACAGAAACCTTTAAAGGTTGAAATGGAAGATTTAGGAAGCCGCTAATAAGCCAGCATGGGAGTTATTTGAGGAGCAATTTGAACCCCTACCAAAAGCCTGTTGGCAGAGACTTAATAGTCTGGCTGAAAACTGGTTTTATAAGAAACCCAACACAGCCAAAGATGTGGATGTTTTTCAGGACAGACAGCAAGCTGCAAAGTTTTGGTGCCACAGTAAATGCTGTCTAACACTCAAGTCCGGTGATGGTGTTTGGGCTGAGACAGTGGTGAGAGGGAGATCTGGCTGTACCTTTGTACTTGCACACTCACAGAACCACAGAATCATGGAACATGAGGAGTTGGAAGGAACCTGAAAAGATCATC
>VXBZ01012581.1:97304-120165 GCA_013399135.1 Heliornis fulica | reverse complement strand
GGACTTGTGCTCCAGACCCTTCCCCAGCTCCCTCAGCTGCTCCTCGGAGGACTTGTGCTCCAGACCCTTCCCCAGCTCTCTCAGCTGCTCCTCGGAGGACTTGTGCTACAGACCCTTCCCCAACTCTGTTGCCCTTCTCTGGACACGCTCCAGCATCTCAACATCCTTCCTGGAGTGAGGGGCCCAAACCTGCACCCAGCACTCGAGGTGTGGCCTCAGCAGAGCTGAGGACAATGGGACAGTCCCTTCCCTGCTCTTGCTGGCCACACCATTCCTGATACAGGCCAGGAGCCATTGGCCTTCCTGGCTACCTGGGCACGGTGCTGGCTCATGTTCATCTGGCTGTCAACCAACCCCCCCAGGTCCTTCTCCTCCAGGGAGTTCTCCAGACAGAGTGACCTCGAGCTGAAAATCAAAGCCATGCGGATGCAACCTGATCAAAGCTTTCTTGTGGTTTCCCAACCACTTTTGCTATTGATTTGGACTGGGGTTTGGTTAGTGACTTTGATAAAAGCAGGGCCAGACACAGGATCAACACTTCTCCTCACCCTTCCTTTCAGTCCACCACATGCTATTGATAACACCCCATATTTTCCTCTATGACAAGGTTTTATCTTCCCCCGCTTGGTTCACAAGCTTCACCTGAAGATGCATTTTGCTTGTCTTGTAGGTAGACACCTTACAGTCTAGACAACTCATCTGTAATGACATCCTTCATTTTCAGTTTTAGCATCCTGCCTTGACTTTTAGTATTGTGTATGCCATCATTTTCCACTTCTTTCAAATAAAAGGTTGGGGTTGTTTTTTCCCCACTTCATAATAAGTTGAGAATCATCTTTTTTGTGGGTGTTCAATAAGAAAAAAAGCTTTCCTGGGGTTGGTTTTTTCCCCCCTCACAACAGAAGGTGTGTTTTTGACTCTGGCACAGGTTAACCTACTTTTTTAAAGTGAAGTGAGGGAAGTTAGTCAGGAACAGCAATTAAAGGTATGAATTTCGACAGACAGGAAAACAAGTAGATGGGTCAAAAGAATCGGTAGCTGCCTGAAGCTCACAAAAGCAGTGGCTGAATGCCAGAGATAGGGGACACAAAAAGGAAACATTTGACACTGGTAGAAAGACAACCTGGCTGGGAACTTGAGGTGACATCAACTCTTGTGAGAAGCTGATTAATTGGAAATGATAAGAGCCGGGACAAGAGCAGGACTGGTCTGAGGGATAAATGTAAAAGCTACCGAGTCTGGGAATATGGTCAGAAATAGAGAGAATTTAGGGCAAAGGAAGAAGGAAGGATGGATTAGTCCTGTGGTAAGGATTTCTCCAGGCCAGGAGATGAGGAGATGGGACAGAAGGTGCTGGTGGGAGGTGGAAATGGAATGGAGAAGAGGTCGGCGTGTGAAGATGTCGGGTGGATAGCATCCATCTTACGACCCAACTCACTGCTTGGGCAGGTGTGAGGTGAGCGGCAGCTCGTCTTTGAAAGAAGCTGGCAGGCCACCAAGCTCCAGCAAAGGTCATGAGGAGACAGCTGTGAGAGCACGTGGCAGGAGAAGTGCCCGTGCTGCACAGCACCTCGGCTGTGTTTGCTTTGGCAGTGGCAAGGCAAATGAGATTAAACGGGGGAGTGGGGGGGGAAGGTAAAAAAAAAAAAGCAGAGTACAGATGGGAGCCAGCGTGGCCAGGAGGGTGTGGGGTGAGTTATCTTGCCCTGCTACATCATAGCATGGGAGTGGAGACAGAGGGAACAAAGTTGCTCAGGCAACTCTGATTATCACTGCTTGAAGAAATCTGGGCAGCAGCCAGCAACTGAGGTTGCAGGAAAGGTTTAGGAGGAAATCATGTGGGTCAAAAACCAAGACAGAGGCAGCAACAGCAGAAGAGCCTGTGCTTGGCAATGACCTGGGCTGCAGAGCTTGCGAGATTTTCCCCAAAATCCCATGAAAGAGGATGTTCCTCTCATCACCAACCTTTCTCGCTCAGTCACATGGGGTCTGCAGGAAGTCCTCTGTGCTGGAGAAGGCTCCTGTTCCCATCCCCACCCAGACCTTGCTGCCATGGGACCCCTCTGGGATCCAGCACAGCTCAAGGTGAGGGTCTGGAGGGGCAGGGGACAGAGATTTCTTCAGTTTCTGGGCACACTGTCAAGAGTCAGCTGCCGGTATCTAATGACCAATTTTGTACGGGTGCGCAGCGGCGCCGGAGGTGAACAGCAGCCAGCCAGTTCTTTTCTGAGGAGTGAATGCATGGTTGTGTCCTCCAGCAACCCCTGGAGCTGTGGCTGAATCTCCATGTGCAGCAGAAAGACAATATAAAGAGAGGCAAGAGTCCAAGCCAAAGAAAATGGCATCAAGGCCATCCATGCCTTGATGTTGCCAAGGCCATCCCACACAGATTTTCTACTGGTGCTTTCCGAAGGCAGCTTGTGTCCTTGGACACCTGAGTAACTCGGAGCAATCAGGACCTGCCTCACCTTTTCTCCTGACTCATATCCTGCTGTGCAATCAGGTATGCAAAACCAAAAGGCTGTGATATTTTTATTTTTTTTTTCAGGCCACCATCATTTAAAGAGTTTCACCTGAGCCTACAAGATGACCTACCCAGAGCCTGGAAAACCTGCAGCTCCCAGGGTACCACAATTCCTGAGTCCTTGTTATATGGAAGGGAGGCAGCACTTTGGTACTCAGACATAAAGGCTTTTCTTACACTTATGCTGCTTGGACAGAATCAATATCATAAAGATGAATTGTTTGGACTAACTACTGTTTCCCTTCCAGACTCCCCGGGGAGAACACATTTGTGTTGGCTTTTGTATGTAGGTTTTGGGGAGATTTATTACATTTATGTGAGATGGGGGGAGGGGAAAGGCAAATCATTAATCCACACCGTACCCACCTCTGTCTAGCTGTGCCACTGAAGATATGATGGGGCTGGGAGGTGAATTTGCACCGTTTGTTCTCTCCCAATAGCTACTTTAACATCCTCTCTGTGTAATTGCTACTAAATTTGAGCTCTTGATGCAGTCATCAATTTTCAACAGAGCAGAGAAGCATAAAGAAGCTGGAAAGTCTTTACATGTGACTGCGTTCAGTATCTATCAGCGCTGCATATCACCAGTGCCCCCCCTCTTTAAGTGGTCCTTTCCCCTCTGCCTTTTACAGCTCAATCCCCAATTGGTTCCATTTAAGAAGTGACCATTTTGCAGGCACTCTAAGATATCCTTTGCTGCACATAAAACTGCAAGTGGTGCTGTGGCGAAGCACATTATGAGCGCTGCAAGGGAGAACATGCCAACTGGGGAAAAAGGAATGGGTTGGGTTGGGTCTGTCTCCCTGGAGAGCTTCATTCAAAGACACATAAAAACTCTCCCCAGGAAGTCATAGAAAAGGCAGAAAAGGACTGGCACCAAAAAAAAAAAAAAAAAAAACAACCCACAAATCAATAGCAAAGACTTAAATCAGAGCAGGAAGGATAGATTAGGTGTTGTCTGGCTATTTATGGGGATATTCACCCTACCCAAACTGAGAGCACGACATCAACTTAACCAAAGGTTTTATTCAGCACTGGTACTGAGCATGATAACTGAGCTCCCACATTGTTCAGCTTACCATAACGACCGCATTCCTGAGTGAGAGAGCTTGCATTGGATCTAGAACAAAGTGGATGCACTGCAATAGATGTTAATATTTAATCAGCTGGAGTTTGCCAGACCTCTGGCACACGCAAAAGCACAAGCCGGAGCCTGGGAACAGGTCCTCTGGTTGCAGTTCGCACGCACTTCCCCGTTGATCCTGAGGAGGAAACCTTAAACTTCTCAAATTCCCTTTGATAAGGTGAACTGAGTCAACCCAGGAGCTGTTGTCACAAAAAAAAAAACCCACCAAACCCAAAACAAACAAACCATTTTAAAATGCCTTTTAGGGTTGTTTTTTTTCCCTGCAATAGCCCCAGTTGATACGGAACCGGACTCGAAGGCAAACCAGGGATTTTCCTGGTTACAAGGAACAGAAAACCTACTCATCCTAATCACCCAGAGCATTGCTAAAACAACATTTAAGCAGCTTTGTATTTATCTTTTCTGGCCTTTCACTCGGCAGGGCTGCCAGGTGATGGGCAGACGTAGTCATCCATGGCCATCTGGGAAAGGTGGATTAGCTGAGGCTGAGCCAGCATCGGTTTCCAGCCCTGGCAATCACCCAGCCCTCGTTAGCTCTCACCTTCAGAGAAGTGCCACTGAATCACGGGGCCTGTCTGCTGGTGCCCTGGCTGAAAATGCTGGGCCTAGCTTTTGAGGATTTGGAGAAGGAAGGGACAACAGGTGGAAGATGGGTTGTTAGAAGGGAGAGGGTATTTTTGTAACTTGTTCCTTTTCCAAGGAAGCTGTTGAACTCATGATGAGATAAAAAAGAGATATAAGGCACTTGGACAACTAATGAGGTTTAGGTCATTGGAGGTGTCATATCCCATCACAGGGCTACTGAAGTCAGAGTAAGGCATAGCTGGCGAAAAGCATCGATGAGGCCTGTGTCTGAAGATTACTGTACTGGGAGAAGCCATTCCACAGCATGGGACACAAACAGTTGCATCCTGGGTTGTTGCTTTTAGAAGATTTAGGCTGGTTTTGCCAGCTTTTATTGAGCTGTTAGAGTTTCTTATAGGGCTTTTCCAAGAAGATTGTGAAAGTCACAAAACAGTTTTATCGTCTCCTTTACCCCTGCAAACCTCCTGCCTTTTTTTCCTTGTCTCTACCAGCATGACAACATCTTTCAAGGTCTCAGGCTCTAACTAGACACACAGTCACATTTGCTCCCCCTTGTTCCTCGAGCTCTGTTTGGGAGGGTAATGTCAGAAAATAGTTTCTCTTCCAGCAGTAGCTCTGGCTGCCCACCCCGGCATGGCAGGTTGTGTGCCTGTCTCACCCAGGAGCTGGCGATTAGCAGGTGTCGCATTAGAGCTGCTTACGTGGGCTCAGCCACACCAGCTCAGCCCTATTTTTAGCCAGGGCTGAGTTCATGGCCAGGGCTGTGGGGACGTGTGAAGAGGTGGACATGTTACAGGACACCAACCCCCAAGGTTTCTTATGAATCCTTGTCATTTTCCAAAAGTCACTGAACTGCGTAAGCACAAGCAGCCTTGGGAGCTGGAATTATTGCTCTTTGGCATCCTGCAAACTCACAGTGTTTTGCCTTAGGCCATACCAGGAGATCTTTGTCTTCACTGGTGGGTAAAAGAGCTCTGCCAACCCACCTGAGATTCCTACATGCAGCCAATGGGCCCTCCCACCTGCACGGTGGAGAGGTGCTCACAGGCAATTGCTAGCTCAACGTGAGCCAAGCTGGATGGACGGAAGCGGGGACAGATCCAGAGCTGGTGGCATCCATCAGGATGTTATGTGGACATCCTTTTGGGTGGATCTTAGGTTGGGAGAGGTGGCAGGACTCGCTGCCGCATTTCCTGAGAGCCGAGTAAAAGTCACACCAACAAACAAGGATCTATTTTAATCGCAGCCCTGACAACTGTCCCTCCTCCACAGGGATTTGAAATGTCACCTTAAAGACAGGGGGCTTGGTACATGCCGTACAGTTTAATGAATAAAAGTCATGTGGAGCCTTGTGGATAGAGGCTTGCCGAGTTCTATGAGGAAAATTAAACAGGAGTCGCGCTCCAGCAGGATTTTGCATCACCCCATTTATCATATTAAAATCATTTCTTGTGTGAAAAAAAAGAGAAGGTCAAGTTCTGTCCTTGCACATCCAAATACACGTGTTGTCTTTGAACCAGGACCCAGGTCAGTATGGATGGGTTTGTGTACCTCTGTGGGAGTCACTGCTCCTCGGTAGTACAGCTCAGCTCTTTCAAACAAGCCAGACATGACTCTCTGAGGAGCAGGTTTTGGTTAGTCTCCCTTGCACCATACTTGGTGTACCTGTAAACCTGGATGTGCTTATCCCCCAAATCTCCCAGGGAAGTGGAAAATCTCTCTTTACAGTCTGGATTTACAAGCCAGACTTGGAAAAAAATATTGAATTTAACAGGGAAAAAAATCACAGTAGAATTATCATTAGGAAATGCATGATTTGGAGAGGGAATGAAGTTTTCACAGAACCACAAGGTTGGAAAAGACCATTAAGATCATCGAGTCTAACCATCCCTGTCCTCTCCTAAAGCACATCCCTGAGCACCTCATCTCCACGTCTGTTAAATACACCCAGGGGTGGGGACTCAACCCCCTCCCTGGGCAGCCTGTGCCACATCCCAACAGCTCTTTCAGTGAAGAATTTTTTCCCAACATCCAATCTGAACCTGCCCTGGTGCAGCTTGAGGCCATTTCCCCTTGTCCTATCACCTGTCACTGGGCAGAAGAGACCATCACCCACCTCTCTACAACCTCCTGTCAGGTCATTCTAGGCAGGGATAAGGTCTCCCCTCAGCCTCCTCTTTTCCAGACTAAACATCCTCAGCTCCCTCAGCTGCTCCTCAGAAGGTTTTTTGTAAGGAAACTCCTATCTTTTAAAAAACCTCTCTTCATTGAGCACCTTTCTCTGCCTTACGCCACTTCATGTTTAGACAGTAAATGCTTGTGGACAGAAATAACTGTAAAGGCTTCACAGCATGGTAGCAGTTCAATCGTGGCCATCACTGATGTAAATAAAGTTGCTCGCTTGTACCCTTGATGGAAGGGTTAGGAAATGAGTGGTCTCTAATGGACATGGCACTGGCCATCTAATTTTCATTTCCCAAGCAAGACTTCACAAAAACTCGACAGCTGCCAAATGTCAAAGAACAATATACAGTCCGAATTAGTGACGTGTGTTTTGTGTCTTCTCCAAGTGAAACACCTGGGGGACAACTGGATATAAAAGGAGGATGGGAACCATGTATAATAGTAGTGCTTCTGAAGAACTGCACTCAAGGACGTACTAGTGTTTTACTGCCATGTTTATTATTTAACCACAGGATGACTCGCAGCTGCTGAGCAGATTCCCCTGAAGGCCTAGCGTAGGCCTAGCGTAGGCCTAGCGTAGGCCTAGCGTGCTGCCGAGTCCAACAAGCACGTATTTTAAGGCGGGGGGGAAAGCTCAGAATTGGCTTCTCCTCTCCATCTGAAAGCACAAGAAGACCAACACCGCTGGAGCCAGAGGGACCAGGATGAGGAGCAGCTCAGCGCCCCTCCCCTGTCTCCCTCCGCAGCGGTGAGCAATGAAAAGCACACTCGGTGCCATCAATGCAGGGATTGTGACGCGCCTGTCCCTCCCTTCCCAAGGTCTGTCTGCTGCCTTCCCGTCACAGAGCTGCCTTGTCAGTAGCCCCTGCTATTTTAGGTGCCTTTTAACCGTCTTGCCAGCTTGGCCTAGAAACTCCATGGGGGAACACAGCCAGGGGCTGCTCCAGGGGAGGGAGCTGGGAGCGCTGGATTGACCTGGAAGACACAGAAAGCTGTGTGCGAGGAATTACAAGCCATGACCTTATTGTGTGCTTGAAGGAAGGAATGGCTAGCCAGAGCTCTCCCCAGAAAACATACGGGGAAGATTTAATAGGAGCAATGTGTTGCCAAATTCCTCCCTAGCCAGGATCCCTCCTCCCCAGCCCAGTTCTTCTAACAACAGGGCATTAACCTCCCTTCTCACCAAGCCTCATCTGGCGTTTAGCGCTTAAGCGTCCCATGCCCCCACAAAGGCTCTGCTCCTGCATGTGTGTGTGTCCTGAGCTAATTTATATTTGCTGTTTATGCTGGAACATGAATTTGCCTAGCAACCACAGATATTTTTTTCAGTGCTGGTTTACTGTGATTTACATGTGTTCACAGTGACAGGTCCTGCTGCATACGGGTTTTCTTAGGGTAGCATTTGGTTTGGGTTTCCTCCAGGTAGGCTCCTCTCCGTGGCAGCTCAGCCAGGTGCCAGTGCATCTGTGGGAGCAAATGCAAGTGTACAAAACCAAGCCACATGTCAGCTTGGCACCTCAGTTGCAGTAACGAGCTATCTGGCCCTAAAATACTGGCAAGGGGGCTGCAGTTATCTGCTCCAGGCCACAGCAACCCCATGTAAAAGGGTTTCTTGGGTGCATCACAGAATCAATCACAGAATCACAGAATCACAGACTGAGCAGGGCTGGAAGGGATCCCAAGGATCATCAAGTTCCAACACCACTGCCACAGGCAGGGACACCAACCTCCAGGCCTGCACCTAGACAAGGTTGCCCAGGGTCCCATCCAACCTGGCCTTGAACACCTCCAGGCTTGGGGCATCCACCACCTCTCTGGCAGCCCGTTCCAGCACCTCACCACACTCTCCATGAAGAACTTCCCCCTGATATCTAACCTAACCCTTCCCTCCTCCAGCTTCAATTCATCCCCCTTGTCCTATCACTCTCTGCCCTTCTGAAAATCTGATTCCTATCCTGTCTATACTCTCTCTTTAAGTAATGGAAGGCTTCAGTGAGGTCCCTCTGCAGCCTTCTCTTCTCCAGGCTGAACAAGCCCAGCTCCCTCAGCCTGTCCTCATAGAGGAGGTGCTCCAGACCCCTGATCATCTTTGTGGCCTCCACTGAACCCTCTCCAACAGCTCCATTTCTCTCTTGAATTGGGGGCCCCAGATCTGGGCACAGTGCTCCAGATGGGGCCTCACAAGGGCAGAGAGGGTCAATCCTCTCCCTGTCCCTGCTGCCACCTCTCTGCTGCTGGAGCCCAGCAGACCACTGGCCTTCGCAGCTGCAAGAGCACACTGCTGGCTCATGGGAAGTTTCTCATCCAGCAATTACGCTGCAGTGCTGGGTGGCTGATGTCCCACTGGCTCCTGGCACATATGGGATGTGAGACCCAATTCCCTGTGAAGCCCTGCCAGTGAGACAAAGAGAAAAATGCCTTTTTTTCATCACATTGCTTCTGCTCCACTTTGGTGCTTGCAGGTGGGTATTTTTAAAGCACACTTCTCTCTGGTAGTCGCAGTCAGGTCTGCCCCTCTGTTTAGGTGCCCTCAACAAAGGCAGAGAAGATGTTTTCTGCATGCAACATGCCCTCTTTGCTCCAACACCTCTTTGCCCATCGCAGAGTGGTGCTGAGGAATGAGGTGGGACAGGGCTGTTGGTTGACTTGGATAAAATTGCCCAGGGCAGATGATTTATCCATGGAGGGGATCAAGATCCTGCACTTGGGAATATCCCTGGTCACCTATGCAGTTCACATGCTAGTGTAAAACCAGGCTGTGATGCCAGGGTAGAGTTTTGGACCTTCCTCTCCTGGGATTTTGGGTCCATACAGGGCTGATGGATGGGGCAGTTCTTCCTGCAAAGCCCTTTTCTTGATGAGGGAGCCAACCACCCACATCTTCCCTTGGGGAACATGAAGCTGCTGGAATACTTCTGCAGCTCTTTCTCTTAAGGCTTTTGCTTGATACAGGCTCATTCCTGCTGGATCTGGGAACAAGCGTGTGAGATGGGTTTTGGCACTGGGGGCCAACTGGCAAAAAGCAGGTTGTACCCATACTCCTGACCTCTCTTACCCACTGACCGTGTCCAAGCTGCCTTGGAGGAAGGTCACCAGCCAAGCATGGGCTGGGACACTCTGAAAGGTTGGGTTGAAATCATGGGGGATCCATGTCCTGTGCTGTTGACGTAATTACAGCAGAACTGCAGGATTTGCAGCAGTGGCAGGTACAGCCCTGATATTTTAAAACTGGTTTCCATGCCTTCTGCTTGCCAACACACATGTTGCTAGATGTGTCCAGTTTTGGTTTGATGCAGAGTCTCCAAGTGATCCAAAGCTTCCTGAGCTTTGAAGGAGCTGGATCAGAAATGAGCAGCTGGGACCTTATTTCAGAACCCCAAACCAGACTCTGCACACCCTGCATGTGGGAAAAGCCTGAATTGTCATTTCAATGTCACCTTTTCAGCTCTGGCACATCTCTGACCTGTCAGCTTCATGAGGACAAGAGAGGGGTTTTCCTAGAGACACTGTGCTTCCCAGAGGGCTTGTAGCTGTGCAAACACAGAGACCACAGCCCCAACATTGCTTTAATGGGTCTGGCATTGAAAGCCAAGCATGCTGGTGCTCATAAAGCATAGGAGGTCTCCTGAGCTGAGGTACCTTGATGGTAACAGCCTTTGGAGCATGTCTGGAAGCATCCTCTGCACTGCTTGTGGTCCCAAATGCTCCTGGGACAAGGGATGAGTTCGGGGCTCACCTTCTTCTAACAGGTCCAGAGAGAGAGGTGTTGCCGCTGAAAGGGATGGAGCTACCTGGGGTAAACAGAGAGGGAACGTGTGGGGAGAGGAAAACCTTCACAGCAAAAGATAGTGGTTGGGGAAAAAAAAGCGTGTTAAGGGTGAGCTGTGTCTGCAGAGAGAAGTCCAATAAGGAAAAGTGAGGGAAGAGTCAGAAAAAGTAGGAAATTGCATCCAATCAAAAAGCCCATCAATGCTGTGGTCTGGACAAGTGTTTCAAGCTCCAGCTGTGCCAGTCCTTTGCCTCTCTGTATCCTGGTGCAGCATCTCTGCTGGATCAGACAATTGGACCGGTGAGGGCAGCAGCAAGGCTTCAGAACATGAAGAAATCTATACATCTTTTTCTTTGTTTTAATATGAGATCCCAAACCATGTAAACACGCATTCTCCTTTAATCAGAAAATGCCTGTATACATATATACACCCATGCATTTGTTTATACACAAGCATCTCTTCCCCATGCAGAAGCAGGTTGCTTCTCAGTTCTTCACCTTACTTAACCCATAATTTTTCCTAAAAGAGCCACAGCAGCAATACAATCTCTAGTTTTGTTGATGGAAGGATGCACACTGATCCCAAATCCTCCACTAACCACCTTGGTGTGGGTCTCTCCAACTTGTTCCCTGGCAAAAACTTTCATGCAGGAGAAAGGTCCTTCCTCAGATCTCTAATCTGCTGAGGAGCAGAGGTGACTTCAAAGGTCTTCTGCACTCCCCCTTGCCCGAAGCTGGGGAAAGGCAGGATGCCTGGACTGAAGGAGATTGAGTCCCCGTTTCCACCAGCCAGGGTCAAGCTGTTCTCCTAGATACCAACCAGTCAGGCATACTGGTTTGACTGGATTTTCATGTTCTTTTACATATCACCGGTTACCTTCAACCAGCAGCTGCCTCTGCTGAGAGGGCTGATCTGCCCTGGGAAGTGAGTGGGAGGGAACCTGTAGCATTTCAGCTTCTCCACATAACCTCCTGCTTGCACCCAGGTGCTGGTACCCAGGACCTCAGTATGCCTAGAGTGAATGGAGGCGTTGCTCCCTGAGCTACCTTCCTCCCGCTCTGCCCCACGGGTTTGGAGAGCTGCTGGGGTTGGATGGAGCAGTGTCACCAGCAGAACACTCTTCCTGCATTATTTTACTTGCAGGGAAACCTAAACCCTTGGCTGCACCTATCTGCTGACTCATAGCTGTGACAGGTGATGCTGTCATCCAAATGTCACCACGGCGGTAACCTTATACCGGGTGAGTGGGGTCGTGGGTCTCATGACTATTGTCCTATTTTTGGAGCTGTGTTTAGCCCAGAGGTAACACTTCCCTTTGCAGCTTCCTTCCTCAGCTGGGATTACTGCTGCGTGCGCGTGGTCCTCCTCCTTGGGACACACCACTGGTGGCTTCTGGGAGGACCCTGTGCTGAGGACAGAGCAGCTGCATGGGGTTGGCAGTGTGCTCTCCATTTTGGGCAGTGGTGGTTCTTGCTCCTGCCTGGAGCAAGCACTGGCACCTTGTCCTCAGATGGTCACCTCCAGGCCATAAGACCATCGTGCATTCCTGGCGCTCTCAGTTCAGAAGTTCTTCCGCAGGCAGCAGAACAAGCAGGTCTGTTGCTTGGTGTTGTTTTAAAGCAGGGTAGAAAGCTCTTTTCCTTTCTCTGTGGTGCTCCTATGGAGAGGTTGAGCTCAGGCTTGTATTGAGTTTAAAACAAGCCCAAAGTTTAGGGAGGCTCCATGGAAATGCTGGCAAGATCGACCTGGAGGGGAGCTTTACTGACTTGTTAAGGTCTGAAGATACCCCTAGAGGCACCTGCAAATGGACTTGGCAAGGTTCTGTCTTGCTTTTATTGGATCGATACCAGTCAACTCTCCAGGTAGTTGCCGGAATTTATATTTTTTTCATTTTTATTTGCTGTGAAAGAACTGCCTCTCTGTGCCCAGAAAAATGTTTTCATCTCACTCGAGGGCAGATGGGGCCTTTAAGCATCCCATCAGCCTCAGATGCTGGTGGTCTGCGATGTGCGCCGGTCCCTCCAGATGCAGATGGACTCATCCCATTTGCTCTAAGTGCACTTTACATCGTCCCGGGGTATTTGAAGTCCAGGTCAGTGTAAAGTGGCTTTTGTATTAAGGAGTATCAGACCTGGAGATTTTGTGACTCCACTTATTGCAATCCTCGTAATCAGCTTGAAGTTTCTAATTAGCTGCAGTAATGACTCATCCCTGTAGACAGAGCTTGAAGGTGAAGGGTAACACACTTGAGGAGCTCCCTTATCTTGGGAAAGGCTGGGATGTATTGTGCTTTCTTTTTATTTTATAAGGAGAGCTGAGCAGCTAAGAACTCTACCCTCTCCCCAGGTTTCATTAATGGCATTAAAAAGCCATTTGATATGTTCAAAAGCCATATCCACCTCTCTTCTGACCAGACCTGGAGTCTCTCTAAATCAGCTTTACAAGATCCAATTGGCCAGCAGTTGGGCTTCCTGGAGGCCACCTGTTACGTGTTCCTTTGGGGCACACCAGGTGAGGTCTCACTTTGCTGAGGATCCTAGTTTTCCCCAGGGAAGCCTGACGCTGGGTGCACAGCGGGTGATCCAGGGTCCCTGCCCATGTAAGATAGGCTCTGGGCTGGTCCATGAAGAATTGGCTTGGTAGGGAAAGTATACCCATCCTGTGCAAATTTAATTAAAATCTGACAAGCAAAAGGAGGAAGCTCTTGGCAAAGGGGATTATGGAATTTAAAGGGGAGGCTGTTCTGCCAGCTCTTGTTGAGTGAATAGCTGCTGGCGTTGCTCAAGACCCCATAAATGGCTATTGTTTGCTTATCAACAGCCTGGTCTTTTCAACGGGTATGGTCACTTTTCAGCCTCCTTTTCTCGTGGCTTGTGCTCTGGACGCTTCACCAGCCCTTCTCTGGACACACTCCATCACCTCAATGTCTCTCTTATAGTGAGGGGCCCAAAACTGAACACAGCACTTGAGGTGCAGCCTCACCAGTGCCAAGTCCAAGGGGATGGTCACTGCCCTGGTCCTGCTGGCCATGCTATTCCTCATTCAGGATGCTGTTGGTCTCCTTGACCACCTGGGCACACTGCTGGCTCATGTTCAGCTGGCCGAGGATTAACACACCCAGGTCCTTTTCCTCCAGGCAGCTCTCCAGCCACTCCTCCCCAAGCCTGGGGTTGTCCTGACCCAAGTGCAGGACCCAGATTTGCTGAGCCTCATGTAGCTGGCCTTGTCTCATCAATCCAGCCTGTCCAGAAGCCACTATAGATACTTCCTACCCTGTACGCTGCAAGAGATAGCTGCAGCACCTTGGTTGGAGCCATCAAAAAGTGAGTCACCTAAGGTCAGGGAGCCAGTAGATGTGACAAGGCTGGGCTGTGGCTCCATAGAGGGAGGCAGGGTTTGACCATGCTGGAGTGAAGCCACCTTTCCAGTGCCACACAGACACAGTGCAAGGAGGACAAGCTGGCAACTGGGCTGGGAGGAGGTGCCACCAGCCGAAGAGCTGGTGGGATGTGGAACAGCTCCTGGAGCTCCAGACTTGGCAGGAACAGCTCCAAGCAAAAATGGAACATCCTCTGGAGAGGCAGCTTAACCTCTTGTGTGGCTACACAGCTTCCCAGTCTTCATTCTTTCAGCCTATTTCCCTTTAAATGATAAAAGCTTTTTTTTTTAAAAAAAAGAAACCAACCTTTTGTTTTCTGTCCCAAACTTCCTGACAGGGCAGAAAGTCAATCCCTGCCGGTGTGGTTCAAGGCCAGGTTGGATGGGGTCCTGGGCACCTTATCTAGCTCCAGGCCTGGAGGTTGGTGGCCCTGCCTGTGGCAGGGGATTGGAACTTGATGATCTGTGGTGTCCCTTCCAACCCAGCCCAGTTTGTGATCCTGTGATTCTGTGGTGACACACAGACAAGAGACGCTGAAGGTCACAATATGCATATAGCCCCTAGAGAGCACCTTCACCCAGTTGCCTGGCCCAGCCCCAGGTGAAATTTATGACAAAGACAACATCATCGTCTCCTCACTGCTCACACAGGAATGCAGCCCAGCATGTTCACCATTGCAGTAAATCAATTTGTTGCTTTCTTTATTTGAGGCTTCCAGCTGGCAGCCCTGCAAATGCCACAGTTTGCCCTTGCTCATGAATTGGCTTCCATGCTTTTTTTTTCCTGAAAGCTGCAGGATTTGGCTCCCCCATGCAATTTATATTCAGTGAGAGTCTCTCAGCTGCTGCCCTGCCATGCTGTGGTCCCCTTGCAGTCACTCTGGAGCCCAATCTTGGTCGCATGTGAGGTCATTTCCCACAGGTTCTGCTAAAGCTTGGGGACCCAGAAGGAAGAAACTGCCTGTGTCATAAAGCTAGTCCTCCACCAGTATAGCCAAACTCCTGGAAAAGCCTCTTCAGCCACTCGAGATACCAGCAAAACAAACCATCAAGTGCCCACCTGAAGTGGACCGTGACACTCACACGGAGAACATTTATTGCCTGTAAAACATTCCTGCTGATATTTGGATTTATCTAGCAAAACTATGCTATAGTAGATTGAACTTGTTCATGTTTCACCACTTAGCTTAAAGAAACTAGGGAAAGGGGAAAAAAACTAAAACCCAAATCCCCCAAAAAGGGGTCCTGGACAGATCAGGTGGGGTTGAGGTGGTAGAGCCAGGCTTTGCAGCAACCACTTTCATTTGATCAGGAGCCAGTTGCACAAGAGCAAAATGCTGTTGGCTTTTAGAAGCTGTTGATGGGGCAAAACACAGTTCTTGGAGCACATCACATTATATGGTCCTGGCAATAAGCATAGCCTGAAGCAGTGGAGATGCCCTTAGTCTCTTGTACTTCACTACTGTCTCTCTCTGATGCCCAGCATGAGATTGTTCACTCAGGTTGCTCACTGGCACCTTGTTGAGAAGTCACACATTCAGAAACCTGGTTTCCAATCCTGTCCTCTATTTCTGAGGTGCTCAGTGATGATCCTTAGCAATCATTGATTGTACTTACCCTTGCTAAGGGGCTTTTTTTGGCGCAAGGAGTAGTTCTGGGCTTATCATGTGACTACACCAGGGGAGGTTTAGACTGAATATTAGGAAAAAAATCTTCCAACAGTCGTTGGAACAGGCTGTCCAGGGAAGTGGTTGAGTCACCACCCCTGGAGGTGTTTGAAAGACATGCAGATGTGGTGCTTAGGGACATGGTTTAGCAGCAGACTTGGCAGTGTTAGGTTAGCGGTTGGACTCCATGATCTTAAAGGACTTTTCCAACCTAAATGATTCTATGATTCTACCCAATAGAAACTTGATCAGGATTGAAAATTTGAGGACCCTCCACGAAAATGTACCTGGTACAGAAAGTTCTGGCCCTTTGTTTGTGATCCTTCATTCTTCACAGCTGCAACCAAAGCACAATGTCACTGCCGGATAAGAAGCTTGTCCAGGACCTCAGGATTCAGCCCTCTCTGCTACCCCTGCAAATACAGACTCTGTAAGGGCCTCCTCATTGAGACCCACTCCCAAGCTTTGGCCGTGGAGTTGTGGGTGGCTTTGGGCAGGACACTAGCAATGCTTCCTAGAAGCTGCCAGAAGTCTACTGCAGCCAGATGAGGAAAATCTGTCTGAGACAAACTTCCACCACCAAGTAGGACACAGACTGGAGCACAAGCCTGATCTGCGCCCGGATGGGTTTTAGTACCTCTTGCACACTACATTAGGCAGCAAATCACTTGGGAGTTCTGTGGAAAACCAAAACATGTGTGCTCTGGGACCATCCCCTTCTGCTGAAGAAAAACAAATTGCTGTGCAGTAAATGATTAATAGGAAAAACATTGCGCAGCTCCCTTCCAGGCCTCTTCCGGCAGTGCTGATGCCCTCCCAGACACGATGCCAGTCAGCAAACAGGGCGCAGACATGGCTCCCTGACTTGCTGCCCAGTGTTCAGGCAGCCCAGACAAGCATGGGAGGGACTCACAAGCCGTGGAGTCACTATTTATGATCAAGCAATGGAAAATCTCTTCTCTGGGGAGGTGCTGTCACGTCTTCTCAAGATATTTTGAAGTGCAACTGTGGCCTTGTCTCAGCCATTTTTGCTGGAGGCCTGTATAGCTTTGATTTGGAGAAGGGTGGTGTGTGGGTGCTCTCCACACTCCTTATCTTCACCAGCGCTGAGTACTACAGCCCACCAGCAAGGACCATAATTGCCCCCAGGAAGCCTCCAGGACCTCACCGAAGGAATGAGTTGTACTTCAGTAAGCATCTCCTTGAAAACAGCGAAAACACAGTAAATGTGATTTATAATCAACAGACAGATTTATCAACTGACAGATTTATCACCCAACAGATTTATCACGCAACATTTGAAGAACAGTACCACAGGCAAACTTTAACACACTGCACCCCAGCTCGGGAAGAAAGGACAGTGGCTGATGGTGCTCTGGGATGATTTGTGCTGCCACCACCAAAGATAGAGCAACTGGGACAGGTCATGAAAATACATCTGAGACTCCACATTTTCCACCAAAATGAGATGATTGTGGCAATACACCGTGTGGGCATTAGAAATAAATTGCTTGCTGACTTTATGCCTGGGTTCTCCGTGATTATTTAGTACCATTTAGCAGGGGTTCCAGGCGAAGTCTTTTGTCCCTCTGTAACTAAGGGAGGCAAATGCGGCCTTAATTAAAAGGATTTACTAAGTGCTCTTTCTAGGGAGGTTTTGTGACACAGGATTGCTTCTGTGGAAAAGGAGCAGGGAAGTCTGGTGGGGAGGAGGTGAGAACTCAAAGGGAGAACTCCAAGGATTTCCATCAGAGAATGGGGAAAAAGGCTTTGTGGGGAGTCACTGTCCCAAACAAACAACCCCTGTGTGCGTGTCCCAGGGGCTCAGGGGAGCTTGCCTGGCAACAGATGCTTGGCTAAAGGTGTGAGGCATGGAGGAGATGAGAAGATGAGAAGCATGTTCACTGGTAGAAATAAGTATGTGATTGCCTTTCTGTCACAGACTTCGCTTTCAGAGAACGAACCCAAAACCAGCAGATCTAAAATGAAAACAAAAGCAGTGAGTCAATAACAACAATGCTGTTACTTGAAATGGGTCAGGAACTGGCATTTCATGCCTTCCTCCTGCATCTTCTTCAGTATAAGCACCTGACGGGGCATTGGGGACCCAAAGGGACCACAGGTTCTTTGCAGATTTCTTTCAGGGGAAGGACATCCTCACCGAGCCATGGCTCCAGACTTGAGGCTGTCCTGATGTTTGGTCCAGCAAGAGCCTGCCAAATGTCTGGGAGGATACCTCATTCTGCCACTGTGAAATCACTACAGCATGACCTCATGAAGGTGGTATTTACTCCGTGTGCTGTGTCGATGAGAAGCAGCTGTGGAGAGCCTCCCGTTGCTGGTGATGTTTTGAGATGCAGAAAGCTTCGCTCACATCTTTCTGTTGGATCTCCCCTATCCCATCACCTCAACCAGCAGCCCACAGGAAACCAAGTGGGTCCAGAATTTCTGAGCTGTCTCCTCCAAAGGCAGCAGTGAGGACATCGTTCAGCTAGAAACCGAGGGCTTACCATCAGCCCTTTGGGCAGCTCCATCCCCTGGTGCTTGGCAGTGCCATCATCATGGGACACGTTTCCCCCAGTTGAACCACATGAGGCCAGAAAAGATCAGATGGCCTGGAGAATTTATTTTATGCTTGAGAATGGGTGATATGTGGTTCTTAAACCCAACAGTGATGTATATTTTCTTGCATGTGCAAGGGAAGGTGGGTGGTGCTCCATCATCAAGGTACCAGCTTGGCACAACTGTTGCAAGAAACAACATGCAAATGGATTTATTTTATGCATTTCAAGGGAAAAGGTCACTTGGACAAAGTGGGGTTGGTCTTCTGGCTGGTTTTGCAGTGTTGCAGCACTAAGAGTTGGCTGAAGAGCACTGTTCCCTCTCTGGAACAAAGCACTGTGCTTCTGCACATGGGCTTGTGATAATGAAACATCAGAAACAAATGAGCCTATCATTTTCCCTCAAACACCAGCTGCTCAGGTAACCATTAAAAAAAAATTAAAAAAAAGAACAGATTTGTCAAAAAATTGGTCACCTTTCTGGTAGGGACATTTGGTGGGAAGCCAGATGTCCAGAGCTGGAGGTGGAGCAGAAGTCCAGGGTAGGGTCCCTGCTACACTGGAGGGCAGGGCTGCTGCGCAGGTTTGGGCTGCTAGACAAACACATCGTTAAACAATGTGAGTAGATCTTTCCTGCACATTTCTTTTCCTTATTTAACTTGAGGATTACTCTGTGAGTTATGAAACCTGGCAGCAGTCAGAAGGAAGTGAAGATCTTGGTTTGTTCTCTTGTTTTTCCCCTTCAAATTTGATAGTGTGTGGTTAGTACGTATCGCAGGTGGAAGAAACAGACACAGAAGTGGTTGTTAAGTAAGTATACAGCCAGATTATTTTTTTGTGATGGGTGGGGAAAGGAGATGTATGCTTTTAGCATAGATAAATGTACCCTTTAACTTATGCTTAAATTTCCCTATAATTAATGATTATCCTTCTCTTTCACCTTAAGCCTCTGCTTCTGTCTACCTCATGATATTTTATATTCCCTTTCTCATTCAGATTCTAATGTTACCTTAAATTAAACTTACCTTTCAAACAAATGCTTAATGCACCTCATTGCATGGAGCAAGAACCTGCTGTATTTAGTCATCTGTCTCTCAGCTCCTTGAAGGCATTCCCTGTTGTCATCATCTGGGATTTTGTATTAAACCTCGTCAGTAGTTTCAGTACCTCCGGCAGGAATGGGAGTAGGAGCTACCCAGGGAGGGGATTGGACAACTTCACATCCAAGAAACGCGTCGGTAGGAACCTCATGGCCCCAGCAAAAGGCAAATGCTCATTCTCCTCCTATCTCTCCAGCGCTTGGCTTCCAGCCCCAAAGGAAAAGCACCGTGCCAAGAATTTCTACAGCTGTCCAGTGGAGCGAACTGACACCTGATTTGCCCTTAAGTGCAGTGGTGGGAATAAACCCAGGGGCAAATGTGAAAGGGTGATGACCGGGCGGTGGTAAGGATGAGACTCGTGTTGTTTGCTATGAGGGCTTGTCCCAGGTGCTTCAGTCCCTAGGGAAAGCCAGCAGAAAGACTTTGAGTGTGTGCACGGGACAGGCTGTATAGA
Organism: Heliornis fulica; assembly: GCA_013399135.1. Taxonomy (NCBI): domain Eukaryota; kingdom Metazoa; phylum Chordata; class Aves; order Gruiformes; family Heliornithidae; genus Heliornis; species Heliornis fulica. Next base: position 100,795 of record VXBZ01012581.1, on the reverse strand, counting down.
AACCCAGCCTTACCCCCTGCCACACCAACATCTCCAGGCCAGGAGACCCCTCAGTTTTGTATCGGGAGTGATCTCCGTGCCATTTGCATGCCAATGTGCTGCAACCATACTGCAAGGAGGGAGTTAAATATAGATGCTGGATTATTCCAGAGCTTTTTCCCAGCCTATTTGTGAAAAAATAACCCCCATTATTACCTTGTGACCCCTGAGCAGCTATAGCCAACCCCACCACAGCCTCCAAACTTCTCCCAGACCAGGAGCCCTTGCTGCCTCTGTTGTGTTCCCAGGTTGCTATGGTACAAAAACACTTGTACAAAAACACTTGTACAGAGTGCTGTAGCCCTGAACTCAGTCCCTGCTGAGGTTGTTAATGAGGGATTTTTTTGGGTGCTATGGAGCTCGTTTCTGGTCCAGTGGCTTTCATTTCTTCCCAAAGGTGTCCTGCACTTCCTTCTTTAAAAGAAAGAGAGAGAAACCCATAGGATTTAAGAATAAAATATATTTTATCCTACTTTAATTAAAAATAAAATAAATAAAAAGTGGAGAGGAAAAAGCCACCGCAATGATTGGCTGAAGCACCTCAACAGTTTGCCTGGGATGCTCGGTGCCTCATACATGGGTCTGCCCACCCGCAGCCTGCTCGCTCGCTCAACCCCGGCTGGTCTGATGCTGGATCAGCCCTAGGCTGCTGCCTATAGATCATGGATTTTTATACCTTTATAAACACCTGGGAGAGATTGCAGAAGAATGTAGTGTCATGATTCTGCACCCCCACATCAGAGTCCTGGCCAGTGCCCAAGAGGGAGATGTTTTTAACGATCCAATTTGAAAGCCTTGAAGTGTTTGATCTATTAAATTTATTAATTCGTGACATCCTCTCAGGCTTCACGTATTGTTTTAACTCGGCTGCTCCCCAGACAGCAGCTGCTCTTCGAAGGGGGAACTGGAGCGGGACTGATGGCGCTGGCTGATGAGCCTCTTCTCGTTAGGAAATATCATGACTGGGTGTTGGTCACAGGAAATGAATCCCCAAGGCAGTCCTGGAATCCATCAGCCAGGTGTTTGCCCTCACTGGACAAACAGGAGGTGTTAGACCTTGATGGAGGTACCCTGCATGCCCCCCCAAAGCCAAGGGGGACGAGAGTTTGGTTTTTACAGTTTCCCTGATGCTCAATGTCTCTTCCTCACAGAACCCAGATTTTAAAAGAGTGACAATAAACAATTATTATAATCATGTATCACTGTATGTAATTAAACACTGGTTTATATTAAATATTTGTATGTCCACACTTGTATGACATATTTATATATTCTATAAAACCCTAACAAAATATATGTAATATATATTCTTGGTGAAGTGTGTAGTATGTCTGCTTTGCTGGATGCCTGGACACATCACCTTGGGTTACATGTATATAATATAAATATATGTATATAAATCCATGGATTTGTAAATTTAGATGACATATAAATATATATAAGTATACAGATATTCACAAGCATTAAAATATATGTATTTAATATAGAAAACTATAGCATATGTAGGATATATGTAATTCTATATATTTTTATATTCATGCATATAAATATCCAGGAATATTAAACAGTGCTTTTACTAAATGCAAGACCCAGGGGCAACAAAAGTGGGGAGCAGACCGTTTCAGAGGAAGAGCAGACCTATAAAAAGACAAAAAACCTTAAATGCTGCACGTAGGCCCTGCCAGGGCGGCCAGGACTTTCTTCCCATCAGAGCCCTCGGGATATTCCTGCTCTAGCCTCATGCCACAAATTAGGCTAAAGCCCCTGCTCTGAAGTGGTCTTGGTGGGGATTCCTGGGGTAGCTTGGGTGTGGTGGGGAACGGGCATCCCCTGTTCCAGCAGGATGGGATGGGTCTGGGGGTGCTGCTTCACCTTGCATGAACTTAATTGGGACATCACCTTTCAGCTTAAAGGCTAAACAGCTGTGAAGCATCTGTGTTACTATTTATGTTATTTGGAGAACAAAAAAATAAGGGTTTGTTTTTTTCTATTATTCCCTAGCCAGTACATTAAGATGTACCTTGGCTTTCCAAGTGCCTCCTGGGCACATTTCCCTGGCATTTGCATGGTGTCTTTTCCCCCCATAAACACCCAGATTTCTTCCATCTGCAGATCCAGCTCAGCTCGGGAGAGGCGGTTGATTGGCAGTAAATGAAGTGGCTGAAGAACAAATGGAGGATGGAAACTTAAATGTCCTCGGTGGGAAACTTCATAGGGAGGGCTAAGGAAGAAATAAATGAGAGGAAGATGATGGGATGACGCTGGCTACCCAGAAGGGCTGTTTCGCCTCCTCTTCTCACCATGCCAGAAATGAGTTCATCTGAAAAGCCACTGTCCCACCCAAAAGCAGGGTGGGGAAGAAGGGCTGGAGTAAGGGGAGAATGGGACCAGCTCTTTTGGCAGCATCTCACTTTGGCAATGGCTTCCTGGGTGATGAAACCAGTGAAAATCACTATTATTGTACTTATTTTATTTATGAGGCATATTTATGAGGCATAAAAAACAGGCAGGGGTTTGGGTTTGGTGCCTTTTTCCCATTGATGCTACTCTTATGTTCTCGATGTGGTCCAGCCCAATGTTCCTGGAAGATGCTGACCGCTCCCCCCCAGGAGATACAGTGACATCAGACATGATGGAATCAAGAGCTTGTATTTCAATTCAGGCCATTTTGACCTCCTGCTGTTGGCATTTCTAAGGCTACTTCGTTAAACCAAAACATCAGACTGGCTGCCGGCCTGTTACTCCCCATGCATCCCTGTTGGGTGTTTTTGGGAGGCTGAACATCTCAACTTCATGAGTCCTGCAAGGCAAACCTCTCTCTTGGATTTTAGTCTAATTCGTGGGCAATGAAACATTTCAAAATAAGGCAAGGGATGCGTGTGGTGCAGCCTCTCCATAGTCCACCCTTTGGCCATCACCTGCCAAAGGAATCAGGAGAAACCTGTCAGCCCCATCAGCTTCATTTTCTTCAGCTCCCTAAAAAGCCACCACCAAGAGCTCAGGGCACTTAGAAATTTAGCAAAATTTGACATTTTTGAATGGGTCAATTCCAGATGCCTGCATCTTAAGAGACACGGTAACCTCGCTGACACCATCAGTGCTCAGCCTTGATTTTTCCCTTACTTCCATAAAACCCTGTGGAGATAGGGTCTCTTCCTGGTTCCACCACAGTGAGACAGGTCACCAAAATTAATTTTATTGCAAGTGGATAAAAAGTTACACCTGTTATGCCATAGGTTATGTCTGGAATCATAGAGTCATTAAGGTTGGAAAAGACCTCCAAGATCATCTAGTCCAACTGCCTCCCTACTCAACTCAACCCCCTCCCCTGGGCAGCCTGTGCCACATCCCAACAACTCTTTTGGTGAAGAATTTCTTCCCCACATCCAATCTGAACCTGCCCTGGAGCAGCTTGAGGCCATTTCCCCTTGTCCTGTCACCTGTCACTGGGC
>VXBZ01012581.1:83523-95920 GCA_013399135.1 Heliornis fulica | reverse complement strand
CCTCTCGCAGGGGCGCGGGGAGGCAGCCTGTCCTCCCGGCCTTCCTCGGCCCGGGGGGAAAAACAACCCACCCCAAACAAAACTATTGGCTTTATATTTTTATAAGAGCAAAGCGCTAATTTTATTAAAGGGCGAAAATGTCGTCTTTTGTGAAAGGTAAGCTGGCGTGCTTTGTAATTCTTTTGGCTATTCAGCAGCGTATACATAGATTCTGCTTCTTTTTTTTTTTTGGTTGCTTTTGCCCCCCTTCCTCCCCTCACCCACCCCTTCTCTCCAGCAGCCCGGTAGAGCGCAGGCAGCAGTAGGTCGCAGCAGCCCCATCGACGGCTGAATTGCGATGTCCAGGGGCTCCCTCGAAGTGTTATTCGTTGTAATAGGGGAGCGGGGCCTCTCCCCCGGGTCTGCCCGGCTCGGTTTGCTTACCTCGGTGCCTGTATAGCTCTTCACAAGCGCACGGCGGAACCAGCTGGTTGTAGCGGCAGGGCTCCTGTCCGCAACCGATGCGCTGGCAAGATCTGGAGTATACGGGGGATCTTCCAAGTGCCGGTCTGCCCCCTCCACCAAGAGGTCTGTTAAAGTTGGGGCAGGAAGAGGGCTGAGGTCACACGTCTTCGTTTTTCTTTTTCTGGAGGCTTGAGTGTATTTTGGCATTTTCTGATCCCCACAGACTCTGGCACTCTCCTTTACTCTCCACATGTGTGAGCGTGTGTGTACGTGGTCTGAGTTTCGGATTCCTTTATTGCAAAACAGGGAACCAGCCCACAAGAGGTCATTCCGGGAAGAAAAAAAAATTACTTTGGTGCATTGCTGTGGCAGTTTTCTTTGCCTCCTTTCTGATACTCCTAATGCATGTATGCTTTTTTTTTGTGGTGACATCCGTGCCTGTAGGTTTCCTTAATATAAAACCATGCAGGCCTGGCGACATGCATAGCACTGCCTGTGGAAAGAGCACGAGTAGGTCGTTTTGCTACATGAACTTGGATGCTACGGAAAACCGAGGGTCTTTGCAGGCTTTGGGAGGTTGCTGTTGCTCATCCAGTGGATGTTTAGGACTGTGCAACTCTTGCTGTGTAAACGGATGGACTGTCTGCAAATGCCCTGTGGCACCTGGGCAAAATGTAGAGAGCTGGAGGGGGGTTCGGAAGTGTTACAGCCACGTTGCTCAACCAGCCCTCTGAAAGTTATCAAGATAAGCTCTTTCTTGCTGTGAAATACATTATAATGACATTATGAAAATGCTTTCTGAATTGTTCTTTTTAAGTGGAATTAATTGGCTTATCTCAGCCAACTGCTGAAGGTAGCCATCTTGCAGGCAAGGGATATTATTTGTAAAACTGGAAGCTGGAGAAGCCTACATAAGGGTCATAACCAGTTTTAAAAATACAACCAGTGATTTGAAAATCCTAAAAGCTTTTTTAAAATGTAACTGCCATTAATGTGCTCTTTTATCAGGCCAGTTTCTAGTGTCAACTGATATTTTTAGCATGAGTATCAGCTGCTAGACTTAGAAATCCAGCTGTGCCTGACAGTAACACCTAAGCTCTTGGTGGGTGCAGCTGACAAGAGCAGCTTCCTAGGTTGCAAACTTCTGAGTTGGCTCAGGTTAACATGCTCATCCATGAAGGGGAGAGAGAGTGTGTTTAGGTTTCATTTCATATATGCTTCAGCCCAACATATCTTGACAAATTTTGCTGTTAGAAAAGAAAAATGTTTGTAAAAGCTGAGTGGTAAAAACTTGTAAAACCATGCTTGGTTCTAAAAAGGAAATGAGCTTGGTTTCTAAAAAGTATTTATTAGCACTGCACGTTGCGGTGTGGGTATGCAAAGGGATTTTTATACTCATCAGGGATAAAAATTGCTTTGAACTTTCAGTGGAGTTGGTGGAACTTGAGGCATTCAGTCTGTACCCTCAGCGCAGAGTTCAAGGATAGAGCACTTAAAGTTCAGCCACGTGCTTTAACTTACTTTGGCCACCCTAATTGATTTTTATGCAAAGTAGTCAGGCTGCAAGGAGGCATAAATAATATTCTGCTGTATGTCTTTCCATACACTTCCTTGAATGGCAAAACTGCTTGCAATTCATAACGGTCCAAAAAATTCCCTTTTTTTTTTTTTTATGAGAGGAGGGGGAACTTCTTGTTTGACTTGTCCCATGACTCACTCCTGTGCTGGATCCTTGCATACCAAGTACTAAGGCAGTGAAGTTTGTGTCTGAGTGAATTAATAAACAGAACTCATCAATCCTAACACATTCTCCTTTATTTTAGACTAAGAGATGGGATGGCAGAGAGGAAATATGCACAGATCCCTAACTGAGGGTTCACTGCTGCTCTGTTCTTGTACAGTTTTCCTGAGGACATCTGTCCCTTGTTTTGTTTCCTGTGGTGTAAGAAGACCTCATTTTTTATTAGCTTGATCTGATTTATCTTAATTTGGTTTTTCTTGTTGGTTGTGAAGTTATGTGTGGCAAACCCTCAAACACTCAGCCACATACAGTAGTTTGTGCTGCGAGGGCAGGGGGCAGGATAGCAGTGAGAGCAGAGCACAAAAGCGTGCTAGAAATAACAGTGGGGGCAGGAGGGTTTGAGTGAGGCTCTCCAACCGTCAGACACTGCTGCGAGCTTCATTAAAGAGCTGTCCTTTCTCTACTATTTGAGGAAGCACTTTCTACTGAAGCCATTAAAATAAGATATCCTGGGTGGTCATTTTGCAAAGCCCAGTGTTTTCTGAAGCTTCCACTATTTAGTCATGCGTTTCTGTTCCTAATTTCCTGCGTGGGCTGGTCCCCGAAGAGTCTTCCACTACCTTAACCCACCCTTCTCTTCCTGCAGATGAGTGTTTGAGGATATTGATCCCATGAAAGTGGGCTTAGGCTGAAATCTGAGGCACTGGTTGTGAAATAGCTTAGAAGAAGCATTTCTTATTTTTAAAAATAATTTGAGAGCTCATGGCCACATGTACCCTCGGAAATATATTTCTAGATTATCCAGCAGCTCTGCCCGCTGTCTGATTTTTAGAGGTACAATAACTACTTTTCATTACAGCCTTAGGAAATTTTACTTGTCTGTAGGAAATAGCTGCTTTCAAATATGCAGTTGCACCAGCCTTTCCATTTCCTCATTGCTGCTCAGGTGAAAAGGGAAATAAGCCTTCACCCAGGCTGTTACATTTAGCAGTAGCTCATGCTAAAGGACTGAAGCTTTCTCTTAGCTTTTTCTCAAAAACTCAGAGGGTCAGTGACATGGGAGCAACTTGTGCTGAGTTCATTTGCTTGGAGCAGATGTGCCAGTGCTGTCTTTATGGTCTTGCTTTGGAGAGCCCTTAGAGTGTTGTAGATCCCCGTGCAGCCCAAATCCTGACGGGCATCTCTTATGATAAAGCCTTAAAAGCCTCTGCCTTGCAATGGCACGCTAAAAGCAGACAAGGTTTGAGTTGCTGTTTCTCTTGGCTGCTTGGTGGCAATACTCAAATTCTCACGCGTGCAGAATATGCAAGCAAATGCGTGTTTTTATAGACCCCAACCATGCCTGTCTTTTCTCCAAAATGTAATTGCTTTTAGTAGGACTATTGATGATAATATGAATAATAACAGCACTAATAATTTCCTCTCCAAGCAACTGTACCCTGGAATGTTGAATCTGGATGGGTCTAACTGGTGTCAGTAGTTGTTGAATGGTCAATGTAAAGCCTAAATCTTTGTCGCCGATGAAGGGTGCAGCTGCCAGCGCTGGCAGCCTGGGTGTCAGTGGGAAATGTCCTATCTAGCTGGCTGCTCTATGTGCTTGGTGCTTGGGAGAAGCTGTAGGTTGGCTTTTCATCCCTTGGTGATCAAACCCATTTAGCATTTGCTCATTAAGTTGTGAGGAATTTATAGTGTTATAAAAAAAAAGGCAGCTAGGACATTATCACGCGTTTACTTTTACGATGCCTTTTCTTTTGATTTGTTTGTGGTGTTAATCTGGTAGATACAGGTCTCTTGGCTAGTACAAGCAAACAAGACTTCCCTACCTCCACAGCAGCCTGGGAAAGCTGCTGTGGCTGGCTCTGCCTCGTTGTGTTTAACAGCACAAAGGATGGTCTCTAACACTTAATATTTACAGTTTCTTCTCAGAAGCGTTGCATCATAATGGAAGTTTCCCATGTCCTACAGGCTGATGAACTGTGAGAAATGGCCGCTGCTCTCGCTGTATTACAACATGTTGCAGGGAGGATTACAAAGATGTGGAAGTGTCTTCTAGCAGTTGTTTCTCCAGAAGTCTAAACAGCGTTTCAGTGTGCAGCAGCCTGAAGTGTTTGAGGGGAAGGGCAGTACGTGTAGCTAGCTTGGTGCAAAAGTAGTAATCTGCTATAGACTTCCTCGTTCCTGAGGAGGAGGAGGTGCTTCCTAATGAAGAGCTGTCTGTGTTTTTACATATTTGGCCTGGAGAGATATGCCTAACAGTCTCTCAACTGTTACCTGTTTTTACTACTAAATGAAGCATTTGGTTAAAAATAACCCCCAGCCCTGTGGTGCACTGTACCGCTCATCTTGAGCTGGCGTTTCCCCTGTGTTGCACCACACACAGTATGTGCACTGCAGCACTTGTCTGCCTTTTTTTTTTTTTTCCTCCCTCCCCTACCTGCAAAACAGTACAGTCAGGAAAATGGCTTCTGTGGGCTTCAAAGCAAGGATTAGATACTGTCACTGAGGCTGGGGAGTACTTCGCTTAAAAAAAATAAAATCAGAATTGTATTAAAATGAGCTGCCTCTGGCTTTCTGAGATGTTGTCAGGAGTGCAGCCTTTTAATGCATGTTCTAAAGAAGTAAACTTTAAACACAGGTCCCTCTTTTAACAGTATTTTCTGGCAGTATCGCGCTGTTCGCTTGCAAAGTTTCCTCCCGTCCCTTTTTTGCACTAGTATTCAGGGTGTTTCTAAAATCCAGCTATATTTGGCAATACATCCCTCCCTGTGCCACAGAGAAGTGATTACTCAAGGGATTTGGCAGAAATTAAATTAACTGAGGTCTTTAGAGAACATACTCAGAATGTCTTTTGAGAATGCACTTGCTCCAAATGCTTTCTGTTGGAAAATAAAGTCGCGTTATCTCCCGTTTCATTCTGTGATTTGGACTTTACTATATAGACCATTTGTGTATTTACTCTTTTTCACATTTATGGAGCTTATCACTTTCAAAAGCAAAACAAATGCTGAAGTGATAGACAGACTAATTTTCTAGGTTGCTTAGTAACTGAAATGCGTGCTCTAGTGTGAAAATACTCATAAGAGAAAGTAAGGGAATATTTACTGACTGGAGCAAACTGAAGATCGTGTGAAAGTGCACTGTATAAATAATTAAAGCATATGTTTTTATTTTCCTGTGTGAACAGAAGGTTACCCTTGATCACAGTGTTCTACATAAACTTTTTTTAAGTGAAAAGCTTTTTCACCCTTTTACTTGCTGAAGTGTGTTGATGCAGTAGGATTCTTGGGCTGTCTGGCAAAAGAGAATTATACCACCATGGGTTTGTGGACACCTCTTGAGAGAGTTCATTGCTCTTCTGGGACTTCTTTGAGTTTTGAGAGAAGGGTGGTGGTTCTGTGGGCCCATTTAAGGTCTGTTCTCCAAGTCAGTGGGAACAAAAATGTTGGATTCCTGGAGTGCTAGCACAGTAATAAAATGATAATAGAATATGTGAGCTTATTAATTTTTAAAAGGAAACTCAAGGCTATTTGTAGTCTAATTGAGCTAGTTTATTCTTTTTCCATTAACCTGTGTTTTTATTTTTATTTAAGATTTCAGCAAAGCAATGTCTCAAGCTGGCACTTCACAGTTTCAGGAAGTCATTCGACAGGAGCTGGAGTATTCAATGAAAGTAGAACTTGATAAGATACTCTCTACTGCACCTTCTAATGAGCTAGAGGTAAGGAGCATGATGTGGATGCCAGTCAAAGCACCAGAAATTAGATGTAGAAAATTGAAGGAAATATTATACAAGGAGACAAATCACAAAATAAGAGTGCTTCTTATTTCTAGGACATGCAGAAAAAGTGCTGACATCACTGTATCCAGGCTAAAGACTGTCAGTTCCATACAAACTGGGTGGCAGAATAGTTATTAAGTGTTTAATCACCTTTAGTTATTAATGATTCTATGTAATCTGTAATGGACTACAGATGGGAGGGTTAAATTGGTGCCTGAAAGATTGGGCCAAACTCTTAATGGTTATGGTTTTGATTAAAGACTTGTCTTTTAGGTATCCAAATTGGGTTTGTACCTTGAGTTTTAGAGGACATGAGCTTTTGGTACCTTTTAGAATTGTGCTTAAATTTTACTGTGTCTCTGCTGCAGTGCTGATAAAATTACTGCTGTGAATAGGTTGTGCATCATGTTTGTAGAAATGCCTCTGTGGTTGAATAGGTGTGCTTTAAATACCAGCATTAACTAATGCATTTCTTCTTTGTAGCACACTAAAAAGGACCTAGAAGGATTTAAGAAGCTCTTCCATAGATTCCTACAAGAAAAGGGACCATCTGTGGACTGGGGGAAGATTCAGAGACCTCCAGAAGATTCTGTAAGTTGTGATGAAGTGGCAGTCTAGGGAATGTAAAACTGGGAATTGCAACTTGTAGCAAGTGATGTAGTCACCCACAGAATGGATACAACAGCCAGGGTTCTGTAAAATCAAGTAGGACAACTCTTTGGATTGTGGAAAATAATTATTTATTGACATATGTTGTATCTGTTCCTGAACACCAGGTCCTGCTTAACATATGTGTCAAGTTCTTTGGAGTTATTTTGTTAGCTGTTCTTTGGGCAGGGGAACAAATTGGAATAGATGTCAGCTTACCATTTGGCACCTTCTCTAGAGTAAATGGTGACTTGTGTTAGAGGGGAAGCAGGTAGTGCCCTTGTTGCTTCCCTGTTCCCTCTTGCCTGTGAAAGAAGGTTGTGCATCTCCAATGAGACAGTTTCCAGCAATCCATTCTGCTAAATAATTTGAGAGGGACATATGGCAAGTGGGCTGGGTTATGTAGCTCAGCTAGCAACTTCTGTAATCTGCAGCAGCTCAGTAAAAGCAAGGAATCTGAAACAAGTAGCCGACTGTGGGGGTTTTTGAGTGTAATGTTCTAATGTCAGCTATGTTGTTACAACTTATAACCTGCCACTTGAGCTGCTGCTGAAAAAGCACTAAGTATTTTTTTCAGCTCTGTTTAATTCTGAAATAAACACTTCCTGTTAAATCTAACCTCATTTTATCGACTCATCGGTGGCCCTAGGCTGCCTTCTGACTCGTGTGTGACAGTGTAGCTGTGCTAGGGATTCTTGCTTTTTCCCAGTGATCTTGGCATATTGCAGGACTTCTGTGTCCTCCTGCGTTTGTGGCTTCTCTCAGCCTCTCTGTGGTGACTGAATTGAGGCTCTGTTTGCAACTGAAAGGCAGGCTGTCCAGTTACTTCCAGAAGAGATGCAGTGCTGCTTTCTCTAAAGTGTTGAAGAAAGGTGCTGTTTAGAGCAAGTCTAGGATTTTTCTAAGGTTGAGTGTTTTCTTTCAACTTCAAAAACATGTGATGTCTCTCTTTTTTATACTGGAACACTGAAATGTTGCTTTGGGAAGGAAAACATCCACCTTCAGTAAAGGGGCCACGGTGGGAAACTGGAGTTCTAGATAGCATGACTTACAAGGAAGGCTGAAGAAAAGGGATTTGGTTTTAGTCTAGAGTGGGTGAGACTCAGGGGAGTGATAAGTCTGTTAAATATGTAGAAGGGTAGTTGCAACAGTGAAAGGAATAAACTGTTCTCTGTGTCAAGGTAAGGCCTGGGATTAAATGACAGCAATTTGATGTGAGTGAATGGGTTGCTTTGTGGACAGGGAGACCTATTGTCTACTTCTAAAGTTTTGCACACCTTCAACATAGAAACTTTCAGGTTCTGCAAAAGGACTGAAAATTACCTGGTAGGACATTGGGACCACATTGCAAGCAGGATTAAAATAAAACACTACAGAGGGCTGACAGGAGATTCCCAGGCAAGACAAGCTGTTTAAAAAAACCCATTTTTTTTTTTAGGCAAAGGTCTGACTTAAGGTCACAGAGAGCTGGAAGGAGAGCAAGAAAAGAAAAAAAATATCTCTTCTTATTCTTCCTTATGGTCTGCACTGGCTCATTCTGATCTATGTCCTTTAGCTGCGTAGCAACCTTTGACCGAAAAGGACAACCCACCCTAAAACCAAGCTGTTGAGCCTCCTGCAAAATTAGATCATCTCACTTTAGGTGAGATGCATGCATGATCTTGGAGAAAATTTTGCTTCCTAGCACAGCCTCCAAATCAAATAATTATACTTGATAAATGTCACAGAAGTAAGTTAGAGAAAATCCCCATAAACAAACCTCATTCTGTGCCTTTTCACTTCATAATAAGAATCTTGGTTTAGGATTCCTTGGATAAATTGGTAATTGGACACTCCTGATCTGACAGGAGGATGGTTGAGCGCTCTTAAAAACTGAGAGCAAACTTTTTGAGTATTTTTTAGTATGCTTTTGAGTATTTTTTCACTTTTTATTTTTTCCTGACCATGACAGTTCTGTTTTCCTGCCAGCCTCAAACCCTGCTTGTATTAATTCTGCCTCCATCACCTTTTTAATGCCAGTCATGTAGCACACATGCCATGGAAAGTGAAAAGTATCTTACACAAAATGTTTTTCAGATGACCTGCAGTGTAACTTTTTCCAAATTATTCTTTTCTGGGGGGTATGAGTCATGGGATTGTTAGGTAAAAATGGATTTATTCAAGACCAGAATTTTGGAATTATCAGTGTAACTAGTATAGGTAGGAACAGTAGGACCTCTTAGAAGGGGTAGAGTGATAATTTTAGAAGGGCTTTAGAATGAAGACTACAGTAACAACTTCTTTAGGACAGGTTTCCATCTGTGAATACATGTGGATTTCCTCTTGAGTGCTTTTGCTCAACTCTGAGTTTGTATAGCTAGGGGAAGAAATAACTAGTATACTCTCCTCCTGGTCAGCACAGAGCATGATGCACAGACTTGTTTGGAAACTTGGTTGGTAGTCTTGTATAGTTGTCTGATCAGATGCCCTTCTTCTACAAGGCAGGAAGGGTGTTCTGCAGCTCCTGAGAATCTCACAATGTATCAGGGCCCAGAAAGCAGTGGCCTGCTCTCCCTGGTGTGATTGACCGTGATTATTGTGGAGATTTGTTTGGTTGCTTATTCAGTCCAAAGCTCCGAGAATTCTGGCATGTGAAATCTTCAGCTGATGCCTTGTAGATCTCAAAATATCTTTTTGGGTGTGTATGTTCATGTGTGTGTATATATCAGAATCACAGACTGGTCTGGTTTGGGAGGGACCCCGAGGATCACATTGTTCCAACCCCCTTGCCACAGGCAGGGCCACCAACCTCCAGGCCTGGAGCTAGACAAGGTTGCCTAGGGCCCCATCCAACCTGGCCTTGAACACCTCCAGGCTTGAGACATCCACCACCTCTCTGGGCATCCTGTTCCAGCACCTCACCACTCTCTCCATGAAGAACTTCCCCAGATACCCAATCTAAACCTTCCCCCCTCCAGCTTCAATCCATCCCCCCTCGTCCCTTTTAAAAGCTGATTCCCCTCCTGTTTATATGTTCAGTACGTGTATAAGCATATACATGCAGACATATACATGTGCTTGTGTGTGCATATATATATATATATTAAAGCAGACAAAAATCAGCCAGTGTTCTTAGCAGTTAAGAAAACCCCTATAGCCAAAAGTTCATAAATATTTTATTGCATTTATAGGCTGTGTCTTTTAATTTTCTGTGTTACATGAGGTACTTGGGAGTTTCAGGTTGGGTGGGAAAGGTGGTTCAGGCTTTTGCCCAGTGCTGTGGGACTGTACTACTCAAGAGCAGACATTCTGATTAGACTTCCACATGTCCTCTAATGTGTTATCCCTTGTTTGAATGTGGTTTTCTGTTCTTTCCTGAAGCATCTGCTGACAAGTAAAAGCTCCTGTCAGTAAAGAGAAACAGAAATGATTGTCTTGTAATATTCCTCTGTTTTTCTCTGCAATGAGAGATTTCATTTCTGACCTTCATGTTTCCAGTGTAACAAGTAATACTGATGGGCAAGCAAACTGTAAGCTCCCCACAATGATAACAGAAGATTGAACCCATTTCATGCTATATTGGTGAACTTCTGACTTGTTTTTTCCTTACAGATGCTTTGCTTCTCTGTGTCCAAAGGCTTGCAATAATAGCTGGCATAGTTAGGACCTATTACTTTCTTCTCTGAAGACTCTAACAATATATTTAGAGTTCTGGTTAACAAGGAGACGAGGTAAAGAATGTGGACATGGCAAGTGTAATTTAATCCTGGTGATGTAGATTGCAGTGATCTGTTTGTTTGAGTTGGAAGCAACAGCAAAGTCCTGCTGGGAGGCTTCTCAGGAAACAGCATGTTAACCTCAGAACAGCAATGCAAAACCTCACCGAGGGTGTAGAGAGCATCCAAAGCAGTATTGGTGTGAAGGGAGCTTAGCAATTGGAGGTTTTGTGTCCCTGGTGGTCAGATTCTTGTCTGTAGCTCCAGTTATCGTGAAGGGAAAGAATGAATGTCATGCTCTTACTCAGATGCAAAATGCCATCCTAATATTTGACTCGAGACAGGTTTTAAGGTTTCACTTGGTGCCATTTCTGGAACTGCCCCTTTTCCTTGTTGTTCTGCAAGTACATATTGACCAATATGGGTGTATTCCTTCTCCATCCACCCACAATGACAGCCCTGGTACTCATTTTGTCTGTCTCTGACAGACTCTTCCAAACCCTCTCACAGAAGGAGAACACTTCTGAAATCTGTTATTCAAACCCCCAACATTGCCTCATGTAACTGTTCTGAAAAATCTCTTGTGACATTGTTTGCAACACCGAAAGCAGCTAGATACTTCATCTTAGAAAAATCCCAAACCACAGATTTGAGATGTCTCAAATGAGTAACAGTCTAGTCATGCATCTGTAAAACATGTCATTCCTGCCCATTTTTTGTTCCTGAAGTATTTCCCCATCACCACTTGCACGTCAAGTCCACTGTTCCAAACTCTTAGAGCGAGAATTAGTTTTTATTACTGTGGAGCATTTCTTATGTGTGTGTACATGCTTATAGGTGATGATGTGCATATTAGTGCCTGTGCATGACTGAACTGCTGGATGATGGCACTGGCATCCAGCAGCCTCGATGTTGTGAGGATCCTGCTTGAATCTGAATTCTTGACATTGTTTGTTCTCGGAATTAAAGTCCCAGGGCTTCATTGCCAAGTTGTAATTTCCAATGCCTGTGCCAAAAGAAGCTGAAATGTTTAGCAAGGCTGAGTTACAAATTTTGTGTAGTAGCTGATGCAGCATCCAAGGAACTAAATCCTTGATGGAGGGCCTGGATGGAGTGGTTAATTTCCTCGGGATTTTGCTCTGAACTTTCCTCACAAGCTGCTTTCAGGCACAACGGCGAATGCCTAGGGTAGTTGGCACTCCAGAAAAATCAGAAGATTTTGAGGCAGTCTGTCCCTGCAGTGAGTTGCAGACTGTCTTCTTTTCAGAGAGCTATATTGTGAGTGATGCAGGAAGAACACAGTGAGACTTGAGAGTTGAATTTTTTTTATTTTGGCTGTTCAGATGGTGTCTGAACGTTGTCGGTGCGACTCTCATCCCACCCAGCTAAAGCTCAAACACAAATGCTTTAAATCCATCTGTGGTCTGATTCAGAGTGGCACTAACCTTTGAGCAGGTGGGAAGTGATGTCAGGGGGTGACAATCCAGTCATATTGCTCTTTCAAACTGAGAGTAAATCCCCGAAGATCCTGGTGGCAGTGAATTGATCATTAAGCTTTCTGACGTACCTTCAGTCTGTTAAAATCAGTGTTTATCATCTCTGATGAATGGTGGTTTTCCAAGTTGCCTGCCCAGCTTGAACACAGCCTCTTTATGTTGACAAAACACAGCAAGATTCTGTTGTTTTGCACGTTTCTGTTCATGAAAAGTTTTAGGGACATTGGAATGAAGCTCTTGCATGGGGTCCTCTGTGAAACGGCAGCACTGTGTGGTGGCTTTTTTCTGGCTCAATCTCAGGTTGACAGCATGTAGCTACCCTGCTCTTTGAGTAACCAGTTTCAGCATCCACCTTTGAGAGGTGAGTAGGGGTGTAAGGATCAGTGTAGACACAGAGTTAAAAAAAAGTGGGCAGTAGTTTGAGCAACAGTCTCTTTGGGTAAGAAGTGAGACAATGTGCAAGGTCCTGCATCTGGGTTGGGGCAATCCCAGGCACAACTACAGACTGGGTGGAGAGTGGCTCCAGAGCAGCCCTGAGGAGAAGGACTTGGAAGTGCTGGTAGATGAGAGGCTCAACATGAGCTGACAATGTGCT
>VXBZ01012581.1:37514-83261 GCA_013399135.1 Heliornis fulica | reverse complement strand
CTGGAACAGGTTGCCCAGGGAGGTGGTGGATGCCCCATCCCTGGAGAAGTTCAAGGCCAGGTTGGATGATGCCCTGAGCAACCTGATCTAGTTGGGGGTGTCCCTGCTTCTTGCAGGGGGGTTGGACTAGATGACCTCTGGGAGTCCCTTCCAACTCTAGCCATTCTATGATTCTATGTTTGTGTCTGTTAATTCCCCTCAGTGCTGCTTGGAACTGGATATCTGCCCCCGTTCTTACATGCGTGACCCCGTGCGCGATATCGGCTGTCCCTGCCCTTCTGACAAATCTTTGCTGGTAACCTTCAGGGTCTCCGTACCTCCTTTAGTTTGTTCAGACACATCCTGCAATGCTGAAACCTCGTATCCATGTCCTGCTTCTCTCATTTATTCTGCACGTTTCCTTTTGGAAATACAGCAGAGTAAGTGAACTGTGGCTAGAATAAACTAACGGCGAACAGATGGTATTCCTGAACGGATATGCATTTGGAATGAGAGGGGGATTGCACTAGATCAAAAAACTCCAGTTCTGTTTGATTTTTGCATATTAACATTCTGCAAACCTGCTTATATCAAAGATACTTGCATAGCATCTAGTTGATTGCTAAAGGATTTTCTTGTGTGTAGTCGTCTCTGTAATGAAAAGGAAGGGTAAAAGAAAGGAAGGGGATGCATGAAATGCAAAGGACTTTAAGTTCTGCATGAAAATCATTTTACCTCGAGCTATGGAATGTGCCTCTTCCTTTTCTCTAGCATGGTCATGGCTGTTGTAAGGTGCTTAAGGTCTAAATTATCTTTGTGAGAGCTTGGCATGACTCGTGAGAATGGTGCAGCTTCCAGTTGGAACTGGAATGGTGCAGTTCTCTGTATCCTTCCTCTCTCAGCTTCCTCTTAGCAATAAATCTCAAGTGAAAAAGGTCCCAATCTGCTAAAGGTTCCTTTGGCTTGTCCCGTCCTCTGATCTGCAATGATGACCAGATCTGACATGCGAGCCCATTGCTACAGCTCAGCTTGAAGGCACTACTGACCTCCATGACCTTCGGATTCTCCAACTCACACCCGCTTAATTCCCAACAGCATTGGAAAAACATAGGTGGCACTCAGTGAAGGGTGTATGGCAGTAGAGTGCCAGTGCAGCAACCACCCTTCTCTGCACCACCTGAGGTGATGGACACATGAAGTTGCGTTGTTTGCCATGCAGCCCTGTTAGGGAGCTCTTCACACACACACAGTGTGGTGGGTGCTGTTTTGTAGATGACTTTCTGGTTATAGACGCAGACAGTGCTGCTGCCCTAGCTTTGGTTTGTGTTATTTCAGTCGTGCTGATGTGCTCTGTTGCATGAACAGAGACATCTGGGGATGCTAAGGCACTGCTGATGCACGACCAGTCTAGCGTGCGCGCCTCTCTCTGGTTGCAGAACTGCTTGCTGATAACTAATTGCTAGAGCTGTTTTTGCTGCTGTCTTTGTGCAGTGTTTTGCTTAGGTCAGTTGCTTCTGGTTTATGGAGGGCATGCCGTGCAGGAACTTTGGGCTTATTGGTGACAAGCTCCATAAACCTCCAATGTTTAGTGATGTTTTCAGGTCAGCTGTAGCTGATTGACAATCCCTGGGGGCACAGTTACACGAGTGATAAAGTTTGTGTGCGTTGTGAAGATTTCTATACGAGCTTCCCTTTGAGCAGACTTCATCATCTGCCTTTTTTGGCCAACAAAGTAAAGGTACTCTTTGTACAATCTCTTTTCCCACTTCCTCATACCCAAAGCAGCTGACCTGTGGTCCTTATTTACTGTCATCTCTTACAATTTTCAAGAGAGCCTTCTCTAGTTGAAACATCATGCTTGTGTGTACACACAGCACGTATGTATATGGCAAGCCCTGTGTGTATACATTCTGTTTCTTTTTCCCTAAATATTAGTCTCCTTGTTCTCCACATCTCACTTCCTAGAAGAAATGAGCTTCTCAGCTAAGTTATAAATAAAACAACTCTGCAGACGTGAAAGCTTTCTCTGTCTTAATTTAGCTGAATAACTCCATTGCCAGTCATAAGTTTCCTGATGAAGGGCTGTAGTGTTCCTCTGTAACATAAAGTGCTTGTGTGGGCAATCTGAAACGGGCCTTTTTGAGGTGGGGAGATGGGAGTGTTTAGGAAGTGGCTTCGACATGTTTATCTAGGTTGCTACGGCTGTAGTAACCCCAACTTTGTAACCTCATCCTGGTGTTCTTTCAACAGTTATTGGAAACCAGGATAGATGGAAGGGATGAGTATTAGTAGCTTAGTAACCTTTGGATGATGTGAGCACAGCTCAGCAAGCTCCACTTGCAGAGGGGGAAGAAGAGTTTCTGAGAATGCCTAGGGAAATGCAAGTGCCTGTTATTGCTAAATGGAGAAGCGTGGGAGGAATGTTTCCTTCAAACCTCCTGAGTGGATGGGTCCAGTTTCTCACCTTCCAGCTAGTCTTCCCTATTAAACTGCTGCTGTTGATTTGACTTTCCCAGTTGTCCATCTCCTGCCACTTCTGGTGGGGAGGGGGAAGGAGTAGTACAAGACCTGTAGGAATAGTGTGACTGTTACTAGGTCGGTCATGATTCTACCCCCTCTTCACCCCTTTAAGGAGCAGGAAGCATCGAGACTGCTGTGACCCATGTCTTTGATGTGAAGGTGTGACTTCAAATAACCAAGAAAAATGCTTTCCATCTTCCCCATGTAACATAACTTCATATTAGTGCAGATCTGGCTGTTTATTTACTGAGAGTTTGATTGAGTACAGTTAAACTTTTAAAAATATTTTGTGGGTTGTTTAGACTTCATGAAGGAGTCTTTTGCATTAGAGAGGCACAACAACAGATTGCTGCCTAAACACCCAAACAAAACTCCTTTTGTAGAACTCCCAGGATGCTGAGCTCCCAATTCTGTGGGCACAGACCCAAACTGAAAAAAAGACATAAAATAATTTAAGAGCTTTACCCTCAGACAGACCTATGGGCAGATGCTGCTGGAGGAGGCTGTGGTTAGGAGCTGGTGCCTGCTCCCTAGGGCACAGACCTGGGTGTAGGGCTGGATCCCACCAGGGCCTTTCTGGGAGCTGCTGTTTCCTTCCAGGAAGGTGAGGCATTTGGGCTGCACTGGGATGGGGCTTTTAACCTGAGGTTGAGTAACTCCCCAACTGCTCTGGAGCTGTGTTTGGCTGCTCCGCTTCCCTTTTTTCTCTTATCCTTCCTGGCTTATGCATTTTGTAAGCCTTTGCTGAAGTGAGGCTGTGGAGATGCTTCCAAAACGCTGCTGTGTAAAATGTGAAGAGGAGTGTGTTGATAAGATGCACTGGTTTGACATTTGTGTTACTGGGCATCACTGTTATCTTCTGCAGGGTCTCATGCCCAAGCCCAGTGATAGAATTCTGTGCTGGAAAGCTGACAGTTCACTTGGTGTGTCATTTCCTGTTATTTCAGGTCTGGTTTTGGGTCTTTTGCCCCTCTGCCCTGAGACTCCTTTGATTTCTAGCTGTCACCTTATCTTCCACCTTCTTCCCTCTTATCAAACCTCAGCTGTCTCTTTCCTCACTTATTTCAACCTTCTGTCATCTTTGGATGACGCAGTGGAGTGGAATTTATAACCTGGAGTCAGGAAGCTGTGCCAGGGCTTGGGATACAAAAGGAAGAGTGGGAAAAGGCTGCAGTTGGCCAGAGATTGTCACCAGCAGGTCTGAGGGAGGCCATGGACAGAGGCCATGGACAGAAAAAATCAAGGCAAAAATGGATGGGTGTTTTCCTCCTGATCACAATACTTCATACCCTGCCTGTGTTTCTCAGAATTGTGTTTCTTAGGTTAGGGCATCATCTAGTTATCTAGGCACTGTGTGACTAATTGTGAAGACATGTTTGTGATTAGAACAGTTGTTTAATTTCTCAGTGTCGTTAGATAAAGAACCTTTCTACCTCAAATGAAGGCTGTCACACCCTCGCACGAGGAAGCTGGAATGGGAAGGCTTAGAATCATAGAATCATAGAATCATAGAATGATTAGAGTTGGAAGGGACTCCCAGAGGTCATCTAGTCCAACCCCCCTGCAAGCAGCAGGGACACCCCCAACTAGATCAGGTTGCTCAGGGCCTCATCCAACCTGGCCTTGAACGTCTCCAGGGATGGGGCATCCACCACCTCCCTGGGCAGCCTGTTCCAGGGCTCCACCACTCTTACAGGAAAGAACTTTTTTCTAGTATCCAGTCTAAATCTCCCTCCCTCTATTTTATAACCATCACCCCTTGTCCTGTCACAACAGGCCCTACTGAACAACCTCTCCCCATCATTCTTGTAGGCCCCCTTGAGGTACTGGCAGACCGCTATAAGGTCTTCCTGGAGCCTCCTCTCATATGCTTTGCCATATTGCTTCCCTAGCAAAGCAGTCCAACTGAGATACAGACCAACTATGTCCCTGAAAGGTAATAGAAATCTGCATAAATTATTCATAACAAGCTGTAAGTTATCAGTTAAGCCGCACATTTAAGGCTCTCAGCCCTTCTAACGAAAGGGATCTGGGAGAGCCACCAGTTAGCTAGCAAGGAAGGAGACTTTTTAATTCTCAGTTCAAGGAATCAGAAATCCATTTTGATTTATTGTCATTTTTCTGTGGGTCACTGGAGTAACTCGTTACTGTCACCGTCGAAGCCTTGTGTTTTATTTGATAGTCTTACGATACCAAGCGGAAACAGACTCTGTTTGTCAGATGGCTGGGACCTCCCAAAACCTTGTTTGAGAACTGTCTTGGAGTTAGATGTGTCAAATCAAATTGTGGTGATGTGGGTGGATTTCTAGGGATCAAAGATCCGGTTGTCCAAAGGTTAGTGGTGGTCAAGTTTTAAAGCCTTGGCTGGCAGATGTCCTGTCCTGTGTGCTTTATTGATCTGTGTGGATTTCACTGACAAATCTGCATGCCTGTTAGTGACTAAGAGGGCTTGTTTCCGTGGCTGCTGTTCCCTGCAGATGCAATGGGAACAGCGTGCCGGCATCACCTGCTTCGGTTTGTCAGTTAGCTCTCCTTAGTGAAAGAAATCCATGGCTAGTGGATGACTCTGACTGTATTCCTGCTTGCTGTCTGAGCTGTAACTCGTGCTGAAAGAGTGCAATAAATACAGTTTAGTTTGTAGCAGTAGGAACCAAAGGAAAATCTCAGGTTCCACTTTCCAGCTAAGTTGCAGACCTGGTAGTTAAACAGTAACTTTGCACTTAGGACAGTCTGCATGTTACTCCTAAAGCCCTTTACCTGCTGTCTCAGGGGCTTTTGGCAGAGGAGCCTCCTACTGCTTTCGAAACCTGGAGAGTTAGTCAAATCTGAGATGACTGGGTAGGTAGGAGTGCAAGAGCACAGAGAAACATTGGTTTCTTTATTGTGTATATCTTAGTATAGGGTCATGGTTGAGTCTGGTTGTCACTTCTTCTCATGGGAACAGCACAGTGGGGGTGTCCATTCCCAGTACCTGCTAGAAATGTGCAGCAAAGTTCCTGATGTTTGTGAAGAACATACTTTCTTTTAATGCAGTCTTTTAGGGCTTATTCGTCAAGCCTCATCCTTTCACTTGTTGATCCTTGTGTTGATGAGCACATACTGCAAAACTATTGAATTTGTCTTGTTCCACAGTAACACTGCCCACTGAGCCAGAAGTTGTCACAATATCACAGAATGTTAAGAGTTGGAAGAGACCTCAAAAATATCTAGTCCAATCCCCCTGTCTGAGCAGGGTCACCTCGATTAAATCACACAGGAATGTGGCCAGATTGGTCTTGAATGTCTCCAGAGAAGGAGGCTCCACAACCTCTCTGGGCAGCCTGCCCCAGGGCTCTGTCACCCTCACAGGGAAATAGTTTTTCCTTATGTTCACATGGAACCTCCTCTGCTGCAGCTTGGACCCATTGTCCCTTGTCCTATCACTGGCCGTCACTTGAGAAGAGCCAGGCTCCGTCCTCCTGACACTCATGTTTATAAATGTTAATGAGGTCACCCCTCAGTCTCCTCCAGGCTAAAGAGACTTAGCTCCCTCATAAAGAAGGTGTTCCACTCCATCATTTTGGTGGCCCTGCGCTGGGCTCTTTCAAGGAGTTCTATGAACTTCGGGAACAAGGGGCCCAGAACTGGGCACAATATTCCAGGTGTGTTCTCACCAGGGCAGAGTAGAGGGGTAGAAAGATCTCTCTTGACCTACTGGCCACCCCTCTTCTAATACCCCCTAGGATGCCATTGGCCTTCCTGGCCACAAGGGCACATTGCTGGTCATGGTCATCCTGCTGACCACCAGGACCCTCAGGTCGCTCTCACCTACACTGCTCTCCAACAGGCCAGTCTCCGACCCATATTGGTACCATACATCACCATAGATATCTTTTAATGTCCAACAGCAAGTGTTTCAGTGGGGAATCTGGTGCCATTCCTGTATTTAAAGCTTTCCTATTAGTTCGAGACGTTCCGGTGAGAAGTGGGGCTCTCAAGTGGAGCTCCCTTCCGCGCTGGGACCTTTTTAGAAATAGAATAAGCTTAAGTGGTTGCATGGAGATGTTCCTCCTGGGCCCGTTCCCACTGTTTGATTAATGAGAGTTTAGTTACTCATTGTGCTTTAACTCCTGGAGTGATCTTATCTTTAAATACACGCTGTAAAGCTTTCTGGATCCTGGGTAAGGCAGAATTTCCCTAATGCCAGGGATCTGCTCTAATCTGCTGCCTGTGGCCAACTGGAATGCTGCGGGAGTTGTGCAAACCTTCCTCCCTAGCCCCCACACCCCAGTAAGAAATACAACTCTTGTTCCAGTGCACTGTGAATTTCCATTTGAAACCCTGGCCTGACTTGCCCAAAGCAAACACAAATCTGAAAACTACTCTCTATGTATTTGTTTCTGCAAATCAGCTGTGGATCTTACACCCCCGTTATCAGACCTGACATCGTTTTCTTGCTGCTACAACACACAGAGCGCTGAAACATCAAGGCTTTTCTTCAAAAGAAAATCTCTAGAAGGGCAGGCTGAAGGATAATTGTATTGATTTTGCTCTCACAGTTTTGGCATGATACTTACCGTGGCATTGTTACCTTTGTTTCTTTGATTTAGGTGCTCTGGATTAGGAGAAAAGCAATGCCTGATGCCTTGCATCAGGCCTTGCTGTCCTTGTGAGCCTGGTTTTGCTCTCCACCACCAGCCCCAAATATAGCCCACACTCTGGTTTTTAAGCCTGTGGGACATAGCTGTCAGCAAGGTAGAGGACTTCCTGCAAGGTGTAATGTGAGCTGGGTGAACACATCCTGAAGTAGCATGATAAGAACTAGGAACTCTCCTACTTTGTGGCACGCCGTCATGAGACGTGAATGACTATATTGGACTAGTGTTTGGAATAAAAATTGGTTTAGACTGAGTCAAAGAACCATTTGCCAAGAATGTTGCTTCTGACACACCTCAGTGCAAAGTATATTAAAAAAAAAAGCCTAAATAAATCCGTAAATTTAAGGTGTTCAGGGAAGTTTTGTGTCCTGCACATAGGGCCTGTGTTCTTCAGTTGTCTGCCTGAAGAGGGAGGTGTGTGCATCTCGCTGGGGAAGCTAGTTAGCTGGTTCCCAGGGAGACCCCCCTCTCCTGCTTCGGGGGAAAGAGGGTGGTAAGTGGCACAACTGGCCTGACTTCTCTACTGTTGAGTGAGTTTCCTCTGCCTGGATGAGCAGACAGACATTTTGGGTCTGGATGATGTCAATTGTGGCCGGTGTCACAAAGTCTTAAAGTCCTTGAGAGAAGAGGTTATTGCAGGAACAATTTGGGTTGTTTGTATTGTAACAAACCAGGTTATGATAGACCCACTTTGCAAGTGTCTGTTAGTGTCATGAAATCATATAAACAAACGTGGGGGTTGTTGCCAGATTTTAACTCTTGTAAGGGTTCAAGAGAAAGAAATTGCATTTTCTTTTCAGAACATGACAGATGCTTTTTTTCTTCTTCTTCTTTAACAGATCCAGCCCTATGAGAAGATAAAGGCCAGAGGATTGCCTGATAACATTGCTTCTGTCTTGAACAAGCTGGTGGTTGTGAAACTCAATGGTGGCTTGGGCACAAGCATGGGCTGTAAAGGCCCAAAAAGCCTTATCGGGGTGCGGAACGAGAACACCTTCTTGGATCTGACAGTTCAGCAGATTGAGGTAACTTTTGATGGTCTTTGAGTTGTTTTGGAGACTTAAGGGATCTGGGCACTGTGACCTAACTTGGAGTACACCTCGAGCTAAAGTTCTTGCTAATCGTTTTTCCCAGGCTGATTAGTTCTTTGTTAAAGCCAAGTCCCACTAAGTGATTGTTCAGATGGAAAGGGAATTGGGATATAGCTCTTGTTTCACATTATATGCTGTGGTCCCTGGGTGTGCTGGGTTTCTGAGCTGTGCTTGGGACCACAGTGTTCCCTTTCCCTATAACTCAGGGGAATTGAGATGCACTGAGCTTCTCCTGCATGGCCCTTTCAGACATACTACAGTGGAGGCTTGCTGAAAGGGAAAGGAGAGGGAAATGATGAGGTCTGGTCACAGCGCTAGTGGTGGAGAATTGCTCTGGGAAGCACACACATGTATAGAAGGGAGGGAGCCCTTGCTGACTGGACTCTGTCCAGGTGTTCTTCAGCCTGTGCACACCAACCTGGAGAGCTGTGACTGTGTCCAGACACACGATGCTCCAGCTGCTGGTCTTGAGGGGGACATTTCGCTCCCGGTGTTAATGCAGAATATGCCTCTTAGGGCAGATAACTACGGTGGTCGTTGGGGTAGGACACTGGGTGTGCCTGTTCCAGAGCTGTGCTCTCAGCATGGAAATGCTCTCATATTTCAGTTGCACTTTATGGAAGCCCAAATAATTAACATTGTGACATTTAATTATGTACTCTTAATACTATTGTCCATCTTAGCTTGCCAAAAAAAGGCTCAGAAGTGCTTCCTGTGCTGAGGTTTTGAAACCTTACCCAACAGACTTTAGTAATTTGGGGAAAAAATGCCTTTTGTAATCAAAAGCAGCTGAAAATGTAAAATAGTCATGTGGTGGTGTCATGCTCTTCAAATTTTTAATCTTAGTGTGGATTTAATACCAAAAACTAGATATTAATTATATAATCAGGCCTTTACTGCTTACAAGAGTTTGTTTTACCTTACCTATTAGGCAGAGATGCATGTGGCAACAGATGGAATATGTCATTTGTTATTTCCAGTCTGGCTTATCTAGTAATTTATTTCTCCCAAAATCTTAGGTGTCAGAGCTAAAGCTGGTAGTACACACTGAACTTACCACTGCTTTCCCATTTTAGCACTTGAACAAATCCTACAACACCGATGTCCCTCTTGTTCTCATGAATTCCTTCAACACCGATGACGACACAAAGAAAATCTTGCAGAAGTACAGTCACAGCCGTGTGAAGATCTATACCTTTAATCAAAGCAGGTATCAAAGAAACTTCTCTGCTTGGGGTGAAAGGAAAAAATGAGCTTGCATTTCCCCATAACCCCGCTGGGGTGGGGTGTTTGAGTTTGCAGTGCTGTGGTAGCAACACTGTCTTCTGCAACCATTGTCAGTCTCTGTTTGGGGCCTTGGGAAGACTGAGGGGTGGGTGTGTGAAGCAGAGTCAAAGGCAAGGTGTTAAATTAGGGGAGGGGTGGGTTGTGGGGTGAGAGTTCCAAGAAGCGTGTGAGTAACGGTGTGCGGGATGCTGGCTGTGCCTGAATTTGCCTTTAGGGTACTCGGGCTCTGGAGGGGGACAGAACATGGCTTCCTTACTGAGAACAAACTTGAGTCTGCTGAAGTGGTGGGTGATGTCAGAGGCGTGCTTGGCATGCTCTGAACCGGCGTGTTTTGAACCTGCTTTGGCAGGGGGTTGGGCTCGATGATCTCTTGAGGTCCCTTCCAACCCCTAGAGCTCTGTGATCCTGTGTCGGAGGAAAGCTGCTTTTCAGCACGGTGGGAGACCTGTAGCTTTAACCTCTTGAGTGAGAGACTCTGTTCTGCACCTGCTCCTGACAGCTCAGTATTTGGATGGGTCTTTCAATTCCAAGTACTTACACTAATCTAGAAAGCAGAGCTTTAGAGGATGTATGAAAAAGTCCATGTTGTTGCACCTTTACTACTCTTTTTTGTTTTTCTTTATGCTCATGCAATGTTGGTGAGAACTTAAACGTCCCTGTCTTCCCAGGTATCCCAGAATTAATAAGGAAACCCTGCTGCCAATAGCCAAGGATGTATCTTACTCAGGAGAGAATACAGAGTGCTGGTATCCCCCAGGCCATGGAGATATCTACGCCAGCTTCTACAACTCTGGTCTGCTGGATAACCTCATCGCAGAGGGGAAGGAATATATTTTTGTATCCAACATAGATAACTTGGGTGCTACTGTGGACCTTTACATTCTTAATCACCTGATGAACCCTCCCAATGGGAAGCGCTGCGAGTTTGTCATGGAAGTCACAAACAAAACGAGGGCGGATGTGAAGGTAAGAGGGAAATAGTTGTCCAGGTGTGTCCGAATGCCCGGCAAGCCGGTCAAAGCCTCAGCCTCTGGTCTCAGCTGCACACATGAGTTCAGACATGCAGTAGATCTTACAGCTATTTCAGGCACCGTTTAACACATCAGCTGTCATCTAATTTGAGATGCACAAAATCAGCAAGTTGATGAAGTTCTCATTCATGGAACATACTGTGTCTAGGTTCTGGGTGACAGCAGAACAAGGCAAGCCTGGACTTGATCAGAACATCTTCTCCACGCTGCCATGCAGAGGAGAAGCCTGGGGATGGTGAAAGCAGAGCGCTGAGGGGCGGGATACAGTGGTTGTATCTCTGCTGACTGAAAACTTGCCTGAACAGTCTCTGCAGCCATCAAGGTGTGCATTGCACAGCTCAGCTTGGCAGTGCTGCTGCTCTGCTCCTGCACAAACTGCTTGACTCTGTCCAAAGTCCAGGTTTGACAGCTTCTCAAGTGTTTGTGACACGTGTCAGCTCTTTCAGATTTGTCACGTAACTGTACTTTGCTTCTGACCTTTTAAATAGGAGGAGGGAGAGGAAATGTGAAATGTGATTTTCTTCCTGTACTCACTAGGCATCAGGAGAGCTCTGGCCTAACCACAGAAATGCACTGTTAGGGGTCACTGCAGGTTATCCACGTACAGCTGGTCTCTCCAGTACGTGTCACAAATACAGATTGGGTTTAATTTGGGTTTTGCTCTGTAGCCTAACAAAGTCCTGCTGAAGGTGATTTATTTTTTTTAATAACATCAGCACTTGTAAAAGATTCCCAACAACTTTGGAAGAATTAATTGTCTTGGGAGTGCTGAAACACGATCATTTGATAGCTCTGACTGTACTTTAAATGTGCTCTGTAATTAGTAACCTGGTAGCCAAACACAAGATATTTTCACTGGGGTTGAACTTTAAATACAGACAAAACGGTGCATCTCTGGAGGGAGAGGAGGGTTTCTCTGGCAGCTCACTTAAAACTGTCTTTGACCCTTGCAGGGTGGCACGCTTACACAATATGAAAACAAGCTGAGGCTGGTGGAGATAGCTCAGGTCCCAAAAGCACACGTGGATGAGTTCAAGTCAGTGTCAAAATTCAAAATATTCAACACCAACAATCTGTGGATTGCGCTGTCAGCGATAAAAAGGCTGCAAGAGAAAAACGCTATTGACATGGAGATCATCGTGAACCCAAAGGTAACCAGCTAGGAAGGCTTCAGAGGAAACAGGACTCAAAGACCTGTTGGTTTCTTGGTAACTGAACAGACTGCTGCCTTCAGAAAGGAGCCAGTCAGTCTGTAAATGCAGTGCTCTGCCTTAGGCTCACCTCTAGCTCTGAGTGCCGTTACCTGCTGGTTGTGTTGATGTGAGTTTTCTCTTCCAGACTCTGGATGGAGGCTTGAACGTTATCCAGCTGGAGACTGCAGTTGGTGCTGCTATTAAGAGTTTTGAGAACTCTCTGGGGATAAACGTACCTCGTAGTCGTTTTCTGCCAGTTAAGACCACGTCAGATCTCTTGCTTGTGATGTCGAATCTGTATAGCCTTAATGCTGGATCTCTAACAATGAGTGAGAAGCGTGAATTTCCAACAGTGCCTCTTGTCAAACTGGGAAGTTCTTTCACAAAGGTAAACTCCTCCACTTGTACTCGGGTTTTACCTCTGCGTAAAGCTACAGCCCACAGCAGTAAGTTAGATGTGAGATTTACTTTCTGTACTACTGCCTATCTGGCATTCCCTTCTGCTCTTCACTGTAAGGAGCTGTTAGAATACAGCACCCTCAGTGGTGTGACATCATGCACGTGTTGCTGGCTGCTCTGTTACCTGTTGGCTGAGGAGACAGTGGGGTTGTGTGTGTTCTCCAGAGCTCATCCAACTTTGGTGGGACACTGCCCTTCCTGCGTCTCATAGTTGTCACTGACAGAAATGACAACACTGTGGTGCTTTCCAGGTAGTTGCTCTTATATTTGTCAGGTCTAGGTTCTAGAAAGATCCCTGAAAGGAGTTTTCAGGAAGCTCCCACACTTGGCTCAAGCTACAGATGGATTTAAAACTGTCTCTACTCTTTCCTCCCTCCAAAAGGTTCAAGATTACCTGCGGAGGTTTGAAAGTATTCCAGATATGCTGGAGCTGGATCATCTCACGGTTTCAGGTGATGTTACATTTGGGAAGAATGTTTCATTAAAGGTGAGTGTGTAACTGGGATGCTCCTATATAAACGTGATTGGTCTCTGCTCCTCAGTAATAGGTCCTGGCTAAGGTTTGTCTGAATCTCAGCACTAGTGTGGACCTCGGGACTCTTGTGTTCAAAGCAGCGCTTACATCTTTGTCCTTCAGCTCTGAGACATGTGCCACCTCCCCTTCCAGCCTGGTGTTACAGACACAGGCACTTTCTTGTCACTTTGGGGTTCTTGACTGATTAGTGAAGAGCTGAGCACATCAGTTTCTCAGATTCTTCCTTCGGATCTGGCCAGTCCTAACGGAACACAGCCATGGTCCTGGAACAGCCTGACTTGTAGCCGTCACGGCGAGCTGTGACATACCCGTGACACAGGGGTAGTACTTCTCCAACTGAAGGCAAGTGGACAAGATAAGTGTGCTTAGAGCAAACACACTGCTTCAAGGGCCTCAGCTCTGTCTGTGAGCTGATCTGCCCTGCCTGTAATTAGTGCATTTCCAACAGTGCTGTTTAAAACCTTCGTTGTGGGGGCAAAGCCCAAGTATGCAGCACCAGCTCCCTCTGAGTGTACCTGGGTTGTTAGAGCTGACACCCGCCGGGTCCTCCAGCCAGCCCCACTCCAGCTCAGCCCAAGGCCAACAGGTAATGGGAAGTTTCTGATCGCTGGTTTTTCTCTCTCCTGTGAATCCAGGGAACAGTTATCATCATTGCAAACCACGGTGACAGAATTGACATCCCAGCTGGAGCTCTGCTCGAGAACAAAATTGTATCTGGCAATCTTCGGATCCTGGACCACTGAGTCGGCGAAACGGCGCGGTCGGTTCTGTAGACTGCTGTGCTAAACCAGCACATAACAGAAGAACCTTTTAAGCATTAGACATCTAAGTACACAGAGGGCCTATGCTTTGTCATCTTCACAGTACCCTGCAGTATTAATTTAAAATTAATTTCTCTTGCTTATCTTTTTAAGCAGGCACATAGCGCAATGGATGTGCGTAAGTAATGCTTCAGTCCTTAAAGAGATTCTGTAACTCAGTTAATATAACCTTGAAGTGCAATACTGTTTGTCTTGGGGTAAGATGGACAGATCTTCTTTGATAAGAAGTTAAGAGGCTTGCCTCAAACACGGAGGAGTAGTTTGGAATTGCTGGTAACTGCACAAGTAAAGCTGTGAAGCAATACATACGGGACACTGCAGTTAGCTACTCACGTGACTCTCCATGGAGAATAAGTGGCAGGCACAGTTGAAAACCCAAAGTTTCACTACTGCAAACGGGCTGTCAATCCCTGTATTCCATGTGCTCACACCCACCCCACGGCTGCAGCCCTCTTGTCCCCCATGAACTGCAGGCAGGGGGCCGCTCCTCCGCCGCGCCCCTGGGTCAGGCTGGCAATACCTCCATTTCTGTAGTGTGAGAGCAGGAATCGACGTTCCAAACTCGCCCAAAGAACCGACTACTTGAGAAAAATGCCTCAGTATCCACGTGTGGTGTTTGCTTTTTCACATCCCGTTTAAGACTGGATCTCCTGTTCATATCTTAATCCTTGATCTGCCCTCTTTTTTTCAATAAATGGATCACGTTGACTACACTCATGTTCATATTGTCACAGACATGTATGTTAATTTATCTCCTCTCGAGTCATTTCTAAATTTGTACAGGAACTGAAATCCCTGTCCCGATCACTATTGATTTCTTAATGTTTCTCTTGTATTTACATGCAGTCTTTATTTTATAAGCTTAGTATAACACTGGTATGTATCAATCATTAAAGAAGTTGGTCTTTAAAAACAACTGTGATTTCATAGCTTTATTTTGACTGACAGTTAGTGACATCTGTTGTGCTAACAGGTAACAAACATGCCTGCCTGGAGGAACCGTAGACACACACACGCACTGCAGACCGTTTCGTCGCACACGAGCATCGCAGGGTTAGGCACTCGGACTAGGTAAGGAGGTGTGAGGTGAAACACACAGGCACTTTTACTTAGTACTGGCAGCATCCAGTCTTAAAAGGTAGTATTAAAAACTCAGAACTAAATTACCTGCAGTTGCACCTTCCTTCATGGTGCAACCTTGTGGCAGCAGCCTTAAACTAGTCACGATTCATCCTGCCCTGTCTTGGGTGGTTTTCCATCTGTCTCTGGCTGCAGCTCTGTGGCAGAGCCCCGAGTGCCCCCGACCTTACCTTGGTTCCCTTGGCTGCAGGCAGCCATCCCTCCAGCAGCCCTTCTGCTGCTGCCTTCAGGTGCTGCCAGAAGCCCACTGTTAGGTCATCGCTGATCCTACATGGAACGGCTTCCGTGGACTGAGAGGGTGTTAGAAAATCCTATCTTCTGCTGGCAGCTTAGAGCCCAGCTGTGAGAGAGCCCCTGAAACAGGACTTCTCCCTGACAAAGCTGAATCCTACGTGCGAGCAATCAAAAGACGTTTATTTATATAAAGTTCCGTAAAAAAATAAATTTTAGAACAGCATCGTTTCATAGAGAAAAACATTTTCTACAGAGTTCCAACTGCAAGATTTTCATATGGTACCATCATTAAATAAGGTGGGACACCGTGTGGATTTCATTGCACTAGAAGAAATGCAAAGCATCTTTTTAATATAAAGATATACAGAGCATTCTAGACAACTACAGCTGTGTTACAGCTATGTGTTCTTTTGGATTTGGTCCAAAGAAACCTGAGTCTGTTTCCAGAGAGAATGAAAAAACAAAACCAACCAACCCATTGCACAGACAGCTGATCGCTTGTTTCTTGCTGAAGGACACGGAGATCGCTCCCTGCAGCTCACTCTGAGTCTGGTTTCCCCAACTATCAATAGTGTCCTTTCTTGGGCCCCGGTCTTAAGTATTCACCTCACAGTCGTCACGCTGCTTAGAAGAAAGTCGGTCTGTTGTCAGAGCCAAGCGGCTGCTCCCGGTGGATTATCACCTCTTCTGCTCCCAAATTTCAGCCATGTTTAGGTCTAAGTTGTTAAGGCCTTTCAGAGCTTGAAGGTTTCCAGTGTAAAAAGCTACATCAGAAGTAACGAGTCTGCAGTGAAACACAACACTGTTCGTTAGCGGCCGAACCGATCCCACCCACCCCAGGGACTCAGAAAAACCACCCTGGTTTTGCTACCAGTCTACCACCCAGTTATACCAGTGCACCTTCACGATGTGCCCCTGGGGCAGAGCTTTTAAGGGTCAGTTTGAAACTCGATGCTACAGAGACTGTTTGTCTCACAGCAGTGCCAGGACAGGATTACTGCCAGGTGTAAAAACGGTTACAGGGAAGGGACAAAAAATGGCCAGGTCACAGGAACCAGGAGGAACTGGGTAGCATGAACATCTCTTCTGGTGCTGCAGTCCCTGGCTTGCCTTGACTTAACCCCCTGATTCCCTGGGAACTTGGATTATTAATCACTGCAACGGTCGGTTCTGTATCAGAGCAGCCAGCGTGCAGTACAGGGTTTGTGACAGGTTACATGGAGCTTGAGTCCCTCATGCTGCTGAAATGTAACGAGGATGACAGGAACACGAGCACCCAGTTAGAAAGCAGCAAGATGTAACACAGAAGTTGTGTTTTCATAGTAACAAAAAAAATCAACCAGGCTCCACAGACTGGGGTCTTTTACTGTCATCACAGACACAGGCAGTTTAAAACGGATGAGACTCAGAAAAGCAGGTTCAAAAGTAGGTCAGTGATGACCACTGAGGGGCAGTGAGTGAAATGCAGCAGTTGGAGTGTCCTTTCCCCAGCTGGGCTCTCCCAGAGCTGCACTCGGAAGGATGTAACTGGAAAACATGGACTGGGGTGTGAGACCCTGCCCCCAGAAAGGATGGCCGTGGTGGGAGACACCCCTGCAGGATGTCACCAGGACCACCCGCTCCCAGCAGCATGGAACCCATTCAGGCCATCCAGGCACAGGCAGCAAGGAGAAGCGAGAGGTGCACACAAGGACATCACAGCACCCAGTTTAGGGCTGTGCTAGAGACTCAAGCATGAAACTCCCCCGCACACGGGTGGTGTGCTCTCCTTCCAGCTGGGGCTGCCCTGTCTCCCACACCCCTATTCCCAACAGCTCAGTAAATGCCAAAGCCACCTCCATGTCATCTTCTGAACACGCCACAAGCACACACAACCGTTCCAGAGAGACTCTTTCACAGAGTGCCAGGACAGATATTCTTACTTGTGCTGTCTAAGCTGAACTTGGACAGGAACAAAGCCCTTCTTCGTTCCAGCAACAGCTGACATGTTTATAAGTTTCCCTCTCTGGCTTCTTCAGCCGAAGCCAATGCTCTCCTGGTTGTGGTTAGGCCAACTGAACTTCACCCTTACCACACAGCAAATCAAGACCCCCAGGTCACTAAGAGCGATTATAAACCTCATCATTTCAGGGGACAATCCAACTTACACCAGGATTTAGTCCGCGTGAGGCTGTATGCTTTCCCCAGAGACACCAGGCCCAGCCAGACACACCCTCTCAGCAGAGGGACCGCTGACCTGGTGGTGCTGGGAGGGTTGGGCTGGGGCAGGAAAGGGCCACAATCTCCATTTCAAATCTAGTTCTGCTGTAAAAACAATTCCTGTAGAGAAGCAGCACTGATGAAATGCCGCTTTTCCCTGTTTCTGCTTTGCTAGCACCATGAGTCACCAGCCACGTTTCAGAGCTGCTTCATCCACCACAAATTCTTGTGAATCCGGCTGCTGCCGTCACACAGAAGGAGAAAGAGAAAAGCACTCCACAAACCCAGGAAACCTGCAGCAGGGCTCCAGTAGGGCGATGCCCATCTCCCAGGCTCTCACCCAGCTGACCACATTCCTAGTTCCTGGGGAAAGGTGCAAGTCATACTGGGGAAGCTCCCGATAGGGCACATAAAGACACAGAGTGTGGCCGCGTTCCCATGTCACAACTTGCTTGCAGAAGACAAAGCCTGCTTATTTAAATTATCAGTAAACCCCACCTCCCCCCAAACCAACTGAGTGCCCACACTTACCCATTCAGAGGTCCTCCATCATTGACTACGTTTAGGTGGGCGAGCTGCCTCTTCAGGTGAAGTTTGTAGCTTGCATTAATTCGTAAAAACAACATCTAGAAGAAAGCACAGACACAGAGTAAGGCTTGCATCGCCTCATATAGCGAGGAAAGACACTGCACACATGTTAATTTGGTTTCTTTCAGCAATTCATGTGGGGTTTTGGGTTTTTTTTGCACTTCCACCAGTCCTTCAATCTCCTCATCTTTCTGCCCACATGCAATATATAACATACAGGGCAGGTTACATCCTCACATATTGGGCTGCACCTAAAGGACACCTTCTTTGGAGTATGGGCAGGGGGGTTGGACTGAGTGATCTTTCAAGGTCTCTTCCAGCTCTGTGACTCTGTGATTCCCTCCTGGCAGAAACATCTACCAACTTGCATTAAGGTGAGAAGATAACCAATCTCTATCTTGTATTACAACCACTTAAAGTCCTCTTTCCAAGAAAAAGCATGGAAAAGAGTTTAAAGCACCTCAGAATGCCAGACCCAGTCAGTGTTTTGCGTGTCCTATCAGCTCCAAACCCTTAACTCAGCTCAGACCGAGTGGTCTGCTTGACTGCTGCCAACCCCTTTATCCTGTGGGTTCCACCAAGACTCTAAAGATCTTTCTGCCCCTCCAGGTAAAGCAGAAGCCTCTCCTGCTTCCGAGCCGGTGCGCGTTCGCAACGGAGGCGTTACATGAACCCCAAAACAACGTTCACCTGAGTTTGCTCCTCGGGAAGGAGATCATATATAGCTTCATGCATCTTCGCCATTTGCTTGCAGATATTCCTGAAGCACGTTGAAGGAACAGGAGCTTTCACTTCATACTGGAAATAAAAACAAACCTTGTTACTCCTTTCTAACCCCTCGACACAGTTTATAGAGGAGACTCACTGCCGGCCATGCGGATGCACGGTGTGTGGGGCAGATCCTTCAGATCTGTACCAGTCACTGACACACAACTCGGTCTCTGATGAACATGCCCATCAAGTACTTTGTGAGAAGGCCTCACTGCAGCCTTCCAGTACTTAAAGGGAGCGTACAGACAGGAGGGGAATTGGATTTTCACAAGGACAGATAGTGGTAGGACAAGGAGAGTGGATTGGAGCTGGAGAAGGGAAGGGTTAGGTTAGATATCAGGGGGAAGTTCTTCATGGAGAGTGGTGAGGTGCTGGAACAGGCTGCCCAGAGAGGTGGGGGATGCCCCAAGCCTGGAGGTGTTCAAGGCCAGGTTGGATGGGGCCCTGGGCAACCTTGTCTAGCTCCAGGACTGGAAGTTGGTGGCCCTGACTGTGTCAGGGGGGTTGGAACTCTATGATCCTTGAAGGTCTCTTCCAGCCCAGCCCAGACTGTGATTCTGTGAGAGCAAACTACTTCCCTGTAATCACAAACACCCAAATTTCTGAAGAAACAAGGAAAGGGAAGCACGAAGAAACAGGAGCTCCTGAAAACTCAATGCTGGCCATAAAACATCAAAACAAAATACAACAAAAACCACTGCAGAAACACACTGGAAAACAAAGTAGAAAACATCCCTTCTCCCAGTGACCAAGATCAGGACACAAAGCACTGGAAAATATCAGACTGGCAAGGGACTTGCTCAAAGGGAACAAAACATCCCCACCCTGGATAAGGAAGATCTGAATGTGATTTCAGAAGCAATTGGAAGAACTGAGCTGGGAAGAGTGATGCCAATTCCTGCTGGAGAGCCTGAGCTAGCACAGGCCTGGGTTACACACCGGTGGGTCCCCTTTGGGAGGGTGAGGCTTCCCCATAGAGCCTTGCACAGTTTGGTGGATGCACTGAATCGTTATGACTGAATATTTACGAAGACATGGGAGGAGATGCTCCCTCTTATGCCTGCCTGAATCACAGACAAGAACAAAGCTTGGCTGGGTGTGAGAGGGGAAAAAACAGAGATGGAGAACTTTGAGAACATCTTCATGGAAAAGCCAAACCAATGACCCATTCTAACAGGGGAAGCAGCCCTGCATGGGGAGACTGTACAGTGTACAGGGCTGCACCTTAAGACACAAGAATCAGGCAACAAATTACTTCAAATTTACCAGTGTCAAGCCAAAGGGAACCGGTGGGCTGCAGCGATGGCCCTTGCACGACAACACACCAATCAAACTCATTAAGGGGAGGGAAAAGTATCAGCACCAGAAAGAAACATGAGCTCCAGCCCTGCAANGTGCCCACACTTACCCATTCAGAGGTCCTCCATCATTGACTACGTTTAGGTGGGCGAGCTGCCTCTTCAGGTGAAGTTTGTAGCTTGCATTAATTCGTAAAAACAACATCTAGAAGAAAGCACAGACACAGAGTAAGGCTTGCATCGCCTCATATAGCGAGGAAAGACACTGCACACATGTTAATTTGGTTTCTTTCAGCAATTCATGTGGGGTTTTGGGTTTTTTTGCACTTCCACTAGTCCTTCAATCTCCTCATCTTTCTGCCCACATGCAATATATAACATACAGGGCAGGTTACATCCTCACATATTGGGCTGCACCTAAAGGACACCTTCTTTGGAGTATGGGCAGGGGGGTTGGACTGAGTGATCTTTCAAGGTCTCTTCCAGCTCTGTGACTCTGTGATTCCCTCCTGGCAGAAACATCTACCAACTTGCATTAAGGTGAGAAGATAACCAATCTCTATCTTGTATTACAACCACTTAAAGTCCTCTTTCCAAGAAAAAGCATGGAAAAGAGTTTAAAGCACCTCAGAATGCCAGACCCAGTCAGTGTTTTGCGTGTCCTATCAGCTCCAAACCCTTAACTCAGCTCAGACCGAGTGGTCTGCTTGACTGCTGCCAACCCCTTTATCCTGTGGGTTCCACCAAGACTCTAAAGATCTTTCTGCCCCTCCAGGTAAAGCAGAAGCCTCTCCTGCTTCCGAGCCGGTGCGCGTTCGCAACGGAGGCGTTACATGAACCCCAAAACAACGTTCACCTGAGTTTGCTCCTCGGGAAGGAGATCATATATAGCTTCATGCATCTTCGCCATTTGCTTGCAGATATTCCTGAAGCACGTTGAAGGAACAGGAGCTTTCACTTCATACTGGAAATAAAAACAAACCTTGTTACTCCTTTCTAACCCCTCGACACAGTTTATAGAGGAGACTCACTGCCGGCCATGCGGATGCACGGTGTGTGGGGCAGATCCTTCAGATCTGTACCAGTCACTGACACACAACTCGGTCTCTGATGAACATGCCCATCAAGTACTTTGTGAGAAGGCCTCACTGCAGCCTTCCAGTACTTAAAGGGAGCGTACAGACAGGAGGGGAATTGGATTTTCACAAGGACAGATAGTGGTAGGACAAGGAGAGTGGATTGGAGCTGGAGAAGGGAAGGGTTAGGTTAGATATCAGGGGGAAGTTCTTCATGGAGAGTGGTGAGGTGCTGGAACAGGCTGCCCAGAGAGGTGGGGGATGCCCCAAGCCTGGAGGTGTTCAAGGCCAGGTTGGATGGGGCCCTGGGCAACCTTGTCTAGCTCCAGGACTGGAAGTTGGTGGCCCTGACTGTGTCAGGGGGGTTGGAACTCTATGATCCTTGAAGGTCTCTTCCAGCCCAGCCCAGACTGTGATTCTGTGAGAGCAAACTACTTCCCTGTAATCACAAACACCCAAATTTCTGAAGAAACAAGGAAAGGGAAGCACGAAGAAACAGGAGCTCCTGAAAACTCAATGCTGGCCATAAAACATCAAAACAAAATACAACAAAAACCACTGCAGAAACACACTGGAAAACAAAGTAGAAAACATCCCTTCTCCCAGTGACCAAGATCAGGACACAAAGCACTGGAAAATATCAGACTGGCAAGGGACTTGCTCAAAGGGAACAAAACATCCCCACCCTGGATAAGGAAGATCTGAATGTGATTTCAGAAGCAATTGGAAGAACTGAGCTGGGAAGAGTGATGCCAATTCCTGCTGGAGAGCCTGAGCTAGCACAGGCCTGGGTTACACACCGGTGGGTCCCCTTTGGGAGGGTGAGGCTTCCCCATAGAGCCTTGCACAGTTTGGTGGATGCACTGAATCGTTATGACTGAATATTTACGAAGACATGGGAGGAGATGCTCCCTCTTATGCCTGCCTGAATCACAGACAAGAACAAAGCTTGGCTGGGTGTGAGAGGGGAAAAAACAGAGATGGAGAACTTTGAGAACATCTTCATGGAAAAGCCAAACCAATGACCCATTCTAACAGGGGAAGCAGCCCTGCATGGGGAGACTGTACAGTGTACAGGGCTGCACCTTAAGACACAAGAATCAGGCAACAAATTACTTCAAATTTACCAGTGTCAAGCCAAAGGGAACCGGTGGGCTGCAGCGATGGCCCTTGCACGACTATACACCAATCAAACTCGTTAAGGGGTGGGAAAAGTATCAGCACCAGAAAGAAACATGAGCTCCAGCCCTGCAAGTTGCTGGCCATTTTTATCTCCAGCTAAGGTCAACAGTGTGTAATACCACGAGGGACCAGACAAAAATTTACTGCTCTTCTGTCCAAAGAGTCACAAGACAGCCAGCTCCAAGAGAAGCTGAGAACTCACACGGGACATTTTTCCATGAACATTTAGCCCTTTTTAAATCCCTATGCCTTCTTCACTGGTTAATTATAGGTATTAAATGCCTCTGTTCCCTGTTTAATCACCGTGCCAAAGTTAATAGACGGATGCTGGGAACTGTCCGTGCTGTTGTGGAACGCCCGGCTGAGCGCGCAGCCTCATCCCTCTGGCACTGTGTGAAGACAGCTCCTGTTCCACAGAGCTCCCAGAAGGAAGCACAGCCTGGAAACCTAAAAGCAACGTTACCCAAGTACCAGGACAATGTCCCATCTACTGGAGCAAACCATCTGTCTCCCACAAAGTGGCTTTCTTGACGGTGTGGTGTTTGTTTCTCCAAGTCTCGCTTGCTCGCTCATTCCAACTTCAAACTTTAAAGCTGGTGACACTCTGCCTGCGAGACACTGGGCCCTCACAACAACATCTGCACTGCAGAACATACTGACACAGCTGTGCCCACATGCCTGTTGACAAATTTCCTGTGTTTATGTTCTTCACGGCCTTCAGGGCCAAGATTTCATTCGTTTCAGGAATGAGACAAGCCAAATTTTGCCTCATTCCTAACATATCCCAAATCAACACGCGGTCTCCGTTTCTCCTGTACTCCATGGGTGCTGTTTACGTGAGCCAGGCACTGTCACTCAAGCATTTGAGAGCTCTACTGGACAGGAGTATTCCCAGTTCATATCTCACAAGAGGAGACTGAGCTGTGAAGATGGAAGGACAGTGATGGATAGTGACTAACCACCATCAAGAACACAGACTGTCACAGGTTTGTTCTGCCCAAGGAGTTTAGTGTCAGTTATCTAAATTCTTGTGTTTGTCTTGTAAAATGACCAAAAAGCCACGTTACCTCACAGAACAGACCATTGTTTGGACCTTTAGAGAAGGGCATCAACATGTTTTATGTTAAATCCTAATTTAAATGTTTTTGGCCTTCCCGCCCCAGGTTTAGGTAACATTATCTGATAGGCCAAGCAGCACAACATGAAGTAAACAGTGAAATAACAGAAGCAGCAAGGCAGACAGTCCCCAGCCTGTGCTCCACCTGGGAGATGCTGCCCTGCCCTCCCAGGAGGAAGAGGTTGGTCCAAGCTAATCAATCAAACCAGTCATTAAGAATGAATGTTTTCCTCTCATTAAACAGCCTGGGTTTGTTTGGGGGTTTTTTTGGTGGGTATTATTTTTTTTGTTTTGTTTTTGTTGGTTGGGTTTTTTTTCTGTTTGTTTAGGTTTTTGGTTTTGGTTTTTTTTTTAGATTGTAAGATCCAAAGCAAAAGACTAGGCTTTAAAGTCTCACATCCTACAGCTACGGGAGCTGTGGGCCGAGGAGGCCCCATCTTGGGGCTGTCTCTGAGTCAGAGTGAGTGGATCCAGCCCAGGACCAACCTGTTCAAATGGACAAGCATTCAAAACCCCAAAACCACCAAGAGCACTTTATGGGCCAGCTATTAATGCTGCTGCACAGCGGGAACTGCCAAGGGCAGACCTCTAGCTCCCTGTCCTGCAGCCCAGCAGACAGGCTGGGCCTTTCCTTCCAAAACCTCCGCCTCCTCAGCATTTTTTCTGGTGTTTCCTCAGCTGCAGGAATTTACATGCTCTCCACTTCCAAAAAGGCACCATCAGGAAGAGCAGGAAATGGGAACTGGCTCGATCTGACAGCAGACAAGAGCTGACAGTGGATAAAACTGCTGAGGGTAGGAGATCACTTCCCTTTCTAAACACCAGAGCAACTGCGCCAGCTAAAGCCTCTCTGTTAGTGCTGAAGGAGTAAACAAACAGTTTTTTATTCTGGGGGTGAAAGCAAATGACACCCAAGAGGCAAATGTTAAGAGGAAACACATTCACAAGTACAGCACAGAGCTTTGTATTTACACAGATTAAAGAAGTTCCTAACGATTCCGACAAGGAAAGTTTAAAACTCTATTTGAAACCTCTAGTCTGCATACAATGAGTCCTTCAGTTGCAATTTAGAGAGTGTATAATTATTTCCATAAATCATTACCTTGGACAATAGTTTGTCAAATAAGCTATCCATTATGGCAACGAGCTTCGCTGAGATTTCAGCTATGTGGTCGTGATAATCCTGTAACGGAAGAAAGCAGGTTTTATTTACTATCTAATGGCACTCACAGTCTTCAGCACACAGTTGAAAAAGCAGAACTTTGTGCTTAATTAGGAAATGCCAAAAGAATTACCTTTGTAATGTGGTCAAAATGCCTGAGCATGCTAAACTGCTTCGGCTGCAGTCGAGCTTCAAAATGAGCCCTGATAATAGGAATGTAGTGTACGATTAGCTGTAGGCAACGCGAAGAAAGGGCTGTAAATCCAGAAGCAAGAGAGGGAAAGAAAAATAACTTCA
This sequence comes from Heliornis fulica, assembly GCA_013399135.1. NCBI lineage: Eukaryota > Metazoa > Chordata > Aves > Gruiformes > Heliornithidae > Heliornis > Heliornis fulica. Next base: position 58,644 of record VXBZ01012581.1, on the reverse strand, counting down.
TTATTACACAGGAAGAGTCATTTTGTATAGACTATCTCTCCTTTAACATCAATTACAGATCCAACACAATTTAACATGCGGGTTTTGGGTTGTGGTGGAGTTGGTGATTTTTTGTTGTTGTTTGGGGGGTTTTAAGGAGGTTAAGCATTTGTTTCCACTGGGAAACCCCACCCAGTTAAGACACCAGACAAGCAGCTGGATACTGAAACCCAGTTTCTATAAGATATAGGATAAGGGACTAATTTTACAAGAGGCTTTAAGTGTCTACTTGACATTTTGAGCCGTGAGCACATGCAGACATCAGAGAGATCTCAGAAGACCTGACTCATCAGCTGCCTAACCTCGACAGCCACATTCTCAAAGGCATTGGTATCCCTTCTGCAGATGTACATAAACACCCTGTCCTGCCAGTGCTGAGCTGCCCAGAGCCTGAGCCTGCTCCTGCCTGTGGTGCCAGCAGGATTCCCAAAGCCGAGCTATTCCCATGCCCAACAGGGCCTGAGCTGGCAGCAGGTCATACGTTGCTGCCAGCGTGGTCACCACACTGGCCAAGCGTCCTGGAGCCAGCTTTTCTCTGCTCACCTGTACCTGCCCCAACTCTATGTCCCATAGCCCTGTGGGGGAAGCCTCTCAACCCATCCTCCTCAAGCCATTCCCTTTCAAAACAAGGAAATGCAGGCTGCTGATCAGGACACCCTGAAACACGGCAACTGCACATTCACGTGCCTGCACCAACCCATCAATCAAAGGCTCTTAATTTCAGGAGACAGTTTAAAACCAAGGGTCTTGACTAGCACATCCATTTCCTGCAGTATGGCATTGGCCACCTAGTTCTCCCCAGCTTTTCTGAGCAGTTAAACCAGGTGGGTAACTCGGGACCGGCAATTCAGCTAAACAGCTGCCCACTGAAAATGAGACAGTCCAAAGCCCAAACCAGAGTCTGGATTCAGCACATGGAGCCCTGAGCTACCTGACTGTGCTGGGACGTTCACCCACATGAAGGCCAAGTACTTGATCCAGAGCCGCCCACAGAAATACTCTGGCGCATCACTGACCCACGGCTGTAACCCACGGGAGCCGTGGGTGGACAAGGCGGTACGGACCACGGCCCCACGGGGCAGACGGGACAGCACAGCTCAGCAGAATGCATGGGGAGACTGGGGCTCACCTGCATTCCTCTGCCTCCCCAACTCCAGTCTCGGGAGATGAAGGCTAAGCCGCTCCCAAGCCCGCCAAAGTCACCGCTGGAAAAATAACTGCTCCTTCCCACAGGCCAAGCGCTCTCTTGGCAAACCTGCCAGCCTGTGTACTTGTTCTCATGTTTCCCTCATGTAACCCAGTGAAGCTTTATATTTAACATGATCCAGCAGACAGCAAAGGCCTTTGATGGATTTGAGGGCACCCCTTAATCAGACAATTCACTTGCTGTGTTTTGCCTGGACCAGCAAGGTCTTCTCTCCGTGTTCCAGGCATGGCAGTGTGACACAAGCACAGCTTATTGTAAACACTTGGGGCGGTTTTGTGTATGTTGGTTTGTTGTTTGCTGGGTTTTTTAAAGCAGGAGAACAAGCTTGAACATTTTCAATACAGAAATCCATACCTAGGTTTTTTGTAGTGATTGTTTTCAAACCCACAACTTGTAATGCCCCAGCTCCAAGCACTAGCTGGCAACTTCTAGAGTTGAAATACTGTGGAAAAAAAAAAAGAGAGAGTGAGAATTTATACTGCATCATTAGCAGCTACACACAACCACAGTTCAGAAATACTTTCAGCAGAATTCTGTAAGATCAAACAGATTATTGCAAAATAAACACAGCCAGTACTATGGCATTGCACACTCCCTGCTACAGGAGTCCACAACTGTTGATCAGTACAACAAAAGCAACTTTCTGACCACTCTCAGGAGTCACTGGCCCACAGCATTTTTCAATTCAGCTTATGATAAGGCACTCGAGGCAGCCTTTCAGCAAAGGGAGGCACAAACACTGCTATTAAGAACAGCTAACTACTCAGTGATTTCAATCTGGGAAGTAATTTCTGTGTCTCTACAAGATCTCTGGGCAAGACACCCGTTGGTGTGAGAGTAAAGTAGCAAGTGGGACCTGTTCTGCCTTTGAAAGCTACTCCAGAATGCCTCTGTACTAGGAATCTATAAAACATACTTCTCAACTTATAGAACTCTATAAAACATACTTCTCATACTTATAGGAATCTATAAAACATACTTCTCAACCTGGGGCTTTGGATGGAGTGAAGGGTAAGGTTCCCTCTCATCCTGCTAAGTAGAGGAGGCCAGTGTAGTATCAGAATTGGAAATATCAAAAGAACAAGTTTCTCCTCTGGCTCTAGACCTTGCCCACTGCTGATGTTAAAGAGAACTTGAAAGTAGTGGAACTCACTGCTGCTGGCGTGGCAGAGTCTCTTTCTGAAACACTACAAAGCACCAAGATTAAGAGACAATGTGCAGAAGGCGTTAAGCCATGTCAAAAACCAGCAGTAGGAATTCCAGGTAACTGGATGGCTCAGGACTTGGTCTTCCTAACTTAGCTCTTGGAGAAGGAAATTTCCATCAAATGCACACAGGGCAGCAAGGTCTCTGGACAATAAGGCAGTTCCTGTCAGCAGACGCTGTCTTACTTTGGAATTCTGCTCCACCACTCAACTTGAGACACCAGGTACCCCAGACTGGCTTGGGTGATGGAGCAGAGATGGAAAAGCCCTTGCTGCTGTCCCCAGCTCCCACTCTGGATGGAGAGTGGAAGCTTCAGGGCTCACGTTTGAGCAACTGTCCTGTTGAAACTGGGAGGCAAAGCCTACAGGGCTCACCCTGGTTCTCTTGCACCTGAAGGTTCACAAGGAGCTGTGACAAAAGCTGCCCTGTCACTTGTGTTTGCCCCACAGAGGGTTTCTCTCACCTATGGTTCCTCTTTTTTTGGAGCCACAGCTGCACTTCACAGGTTTTGCTTTACATTAATGCAAAACCAAACCCAAAACACCAACCTCACTCCAGCTAAAACAGGAAAAGATTTTTCTGGCTATTGCCTGTGGTCACAAACCTCAGGACCAGAGCGGACACACCATGAACACTGCACACCCACGCTGGGCTGCCAGAGCGGCGTAACCAGGGCCAGAAAAGCCACCCAGACCTGCTGCCATGACTGAGCACCCCCCCCACCCTGCCCCATCCCACCTATGAGAGGCGTAATCTGCTCTGCTCTCAGAGGTCAGGATCTGAAACTGGCTGACATTCATGGGTCTCTCCTCCTCCTGAAAAGGGAGACCTTTTCTTATGCCTCCTGGTGGGCTTCAGAAGTAGATCCACCAAGCCAGAGGCAGACAGGCCCTGCACAGACCAAGCTGCTCTGAGTACTAAGCTCAGGCTAGCGCCAGCTCCCCATTAGAACCACGCTCTGTAAAGGAGGACGGACACTCGGACTCTCCCCCCGCCTTCTGTGAACATCACTGGGTTACAGAGGCAAAGCAGCGAGGAAGCAGCGTGGGCAAACATCAAAAGAGCAACACCCCCTCCTTGTGACTGCTCGGAGGAAAGCATTCCTGTGCTCTGGCACTGCGGCTGCAAGCCCTCCCTCTAGACATACCCACGAACTATGACCGTGGTTTTGTCCACACAAGGGTGTCACCTCACTCCACAGTCCTGAACAGCCTGGAATTCCAGTACCTGGTAAGACTTTGCAGCCACAGTAAAGATTGAGAGTTGCTACCTTCGAAGCTCATTAGCCCTGACAGCAATCAAACAAAAAGCATAATGACCTGCAAGGATACCTTGAGTGGTTCTTGTTTGGTCCAAAGTGTAATAAATGAGCTATTGTTTTTGCTAGCTGTTCTTGTCCTTCTAGCTGATGGCACCTCATTGCCAGATAATTAAATGGCACATATTTAATTACCAAGGAACAAAACACCAGTGACATCAGAACTAGAACAAGATATGGTAGGGAGGTAGGAGTAATGTACATCTGTCCTAAGGTTGAGGCATCTGCTGCTATTCTGTCTGCCTACAAAAAGGTGCTGCAAGACCTGTGTGAAGCAGCAGCTGGAGAACGAGAGGTGAAGAGGGACATTCCCGGTTTCTCTCAGATAGCACTTTCAAAGGGGAAGGTTTGTGGATGAATTTGAGTGACACTTCAGGGAGGGATGTTCCTGCATCTGATTAGTCAGGAAGATTACTTAGAGGTGTGTTTCCCCTCCCTCATATATGTAAAATACACTTCTCGAGAGTAGAATCTGTCTGTCTTATCAATTATGTTTCTGTTAAGAACTCTTAGACCTGACATAACCTTTGCAAGCAAAGACACAAGTGAAAACCTTGAAATAAATTAACTTTTAGGCTTTGTCTATATATGACAGTTCTAGGGTGAATTCCTGTGCTCCTACTATTGCTGTTTACTCACACTGCCTAGCAGTATCTGTGCTTTACCAGCTTTCCCCTTCTCTAGTGAGAAATAAATGACAGAAAGGTCCTGGTCTTTCATCATTGTTATCTTTTACAGCAGAAGCTACATCTCATGGCATTTTTCATGCTTCTACTGAGAGTATTTCCACTGACTTTAACCACCATGGGACTTGCTTCCTGCCTGAATATAGATACATCTCTGTGGCACCCGGGATCAAATTGCTTTGTCTCCAGCAGCATTAATCCTACAGCCAGCCTCAAGGACAAGCAGCTGTAACAAATGCTGCTAGAAGGCTATTTCCAATATTCCAGGTGAACACAAGCAAAGACAGTCTTCCTCAGCTGCATCTTTAATGCCCTTAGCTTAAAAGGCTACCTCATGGCACAGTAACAAGCACAATCATTTCTAGACAATTTATATCATTTATAGGAAATCATAAGAGCACAGTACAGAGAGTAAGAGGCATTTGCTGCCCTCAACACCCCGGATCAGCACAGAAGAACACTTGGAGTTGTACCTTCAGTAAATCAGACAGGCGGGTAAGCATGTCAGTCGTGATGGAAGGAATGTTATCCACACACTGGCAGTACTCAAGGATTATTCTTATTAATAGCAATACTGTCCTACAAGAGAGGAAACAGCCAAATACGTCATCTCAGTGCACGGAAGAGGTTGAAAAGAAAACAATAATCAAGACACAGGTCAGTCACGTTGAACGAACGTTACCTAATGGTAGAGATTACGGCATTAAATAACCTCACTAACTGATGTGAGGAAGTAGGAAAACAGAAAGGAAATACACATAAAGGTGGTTATAAAGAATAGCCTTTCATGGGGTGGAGTCAGGAAAAAGTACTTAGCATGTGAGAGAAAACATCTAAAGTTTATTGGTGTAACACTCGAATCTCAAAAAAGCTACCGCAGAGCTGCAGACATCTCCAGGCAGATCTTGGCAGAGGACAAGAAAACAACCTGAAGCTTCTTCCTGAACAACTTCCTAACCTGAAGTTACTGCTGTGTAACTCTGGCCAGCTTTGTGGAGGTATGAAAATCCAAGGAATGCAGGCAACAACTGCCACGGAGAAGAATGTAACAAGCACACTGAGGAGTCACAAAGACAGAGGGCGGCTGTGAAGAAGCAGCGCCAAACACTCAAACACAACACCTGTAATTTCCTCTGAATTCAGTAGGGACTGGGGAATTTGGGAGCTACTGGGTGGAATTAGGAAGGTTCCACAAAGAGCTGGTGTGGTCCTGGGAACAGAAATACACAGAAGGCAAGAAAATGAAGGCAAGATCAAATTCTTCCCTAGGTATTCTAACATTTAAAATACAAAGACTCTTCCCTTAGGCAGCAGAGTGTGGAAAGATGATGAATAATCAACTGACAAGAACTACCTGGAGAATTTTGGGGGCACATCTTGGCTTTTCTGGGGAATGATTTTATTGGATTAAATACACTGTAACAGTCTGTAGAAGTGCATAGAATGAAAACAAGTATTTGCACAAACAGGAAGCTGAGAATTACTTCACAGAGCTAAATGTAACAAGTTTCAAATGAGCAGAGATGGATTATCAAATATATCATCACCTATTTAAGTAAGCTTTACCACAGAACAGTAGGGGTTGGAAGGGATGTCTGGAGATCATCTAGTCCAAACCGTTGCCTGAACAGGGTCACCTAGAGAAGGTCACATAGGAACACGTCCAGGTGGGTTGGAATGTCTCCAGAGGAGACTCCACAGCCTCTCTGGGCAGCCTGTCCCAGGGCTCTGTCACTTCTGCAGAGAAGTTTTTCCTTATTTTGAGATGAGACTTCCTCTGGACCAGTTTGTGCCTATCACCTCTTGTCCTGTCACTGTGCATCACGGAGAAGAATCTGGCCTCATGCTCTCGACATACATCCTTTTACATATTTGTGTATGTTGATCAGATCCCTTTGTCTTCTCTTTTCCAGGCTAAACAGCCTTTCCTCACACAAGAAACATTCAAGCAACTAATAAAATGACAGTCAAAGACATTATTCAAATCAGAGCTTTTAAATTTGAGGTAAATTGATGCTAGGACTCTGGGGAGGGAGATCTCCAGGTCTAAATACCTCCTCCAAAACACTCTCGTGTATACTTAATGCTTAAGCCTCATAGTCTTTGGAAACACAAATTGAAGAAGTATGTGAGTCTTACATATTTTAAAATGTCTTTGATACAACCAGCTTCAAAAAACTACTTTCTGATCCAAAATAATCAGGACTCCATGAAACAGCATACACAGCTTCTGAAACAGCCCATATCTCATTTCTTATCCTGATAAGATAAGCTATCACATAGTAGCAGACTCATGTATTTTGCCAGAGATAACCTATATTGGAAGAAATAACAAGTGTGCTGTGAAGACAAATCTGTATTTTCATGACTGTGTTTTCATGAAATAATTGGGAATAAAAACATTAAAATGAAACCATCAATTTCAGCCTAGTCATTCAGAGAAGAAACAGCTTTCTAATTTGCAAAAGAGTTTGCAATGTTTTGTAACTGTCTGGGAACTGAAGAGAAGCTAGTCTGTGGAAGGAGAGGAGATTTTTTTAATTTAAGTAAGAATGCTGAAGCTGTTAGTACTCATCACAGTTCTGCTCAAAAGCTCTTCCCAACTAACCCACTGGCAACAGAAAAGAGCACATCTTACCCAACTGTTGCGTATTTTTGTCCTTCAACAATAAGGAATTCAGTTGGCTTTCTTTCTTCAGTAGCTAGATATTACAGCAAGAAAAGAAAAGGGATGAGTTGAACTAAAAACAAGGACAAAAAATACTAGTTTCTAAAAATTTAGTGTTCACTTGCTAAGGCTTAAAAAAACCCCACAATCAATCTTTAAAGCACTTCTACAACATGCAATATGAAGTTGGTCACCCATCATAATTATTATGACCCATAAAGTTACTTTATTATCTGCTGGGATTTTACATCAAAAATCCCCCAAAGTCCCACAGTCATCACGGACTTAGAAATTTCAAATACAACAGGTTACAAGTAGTTGCAGCAGAAAAAGGCTCTGGATTTTCTATTATATATTCTCAAGTGATTCTCTGTGTATATTAATATTTTAACTTCAAACCACTTCTTCCTCAGGCTTCACAGCAATCTCCTACTGATGCAGTTTTTCATGTTAAATCTGATGGCATCAGTTTTATATCTTCTTAAAGGAAACTGTATGATCTTAATTAAAAGCAATAATCATCAAGCACCTTTTGCTCTTGGATTTCATAACTTGAGTGATTATTGCCTAACACGCCTTCCATCACTGCTGTACCCCTTTTTGGTGGAGGGGGGTTCTCCACCATGACATTACCATATTGTCTCCCTTCTCTGCCATTTTCTTTCCCCTCTATGTATGATTTCTTCCCATTCTAGCTGTTCTCACACATTCACCTCTGCAATACTGGACAAGAATCCTCACCAGGTAAGAGCACATTATGCATTTCTGTTAAGCACATGGGGAAATAGGGCATTAGGAGCAAAAAAAAGTGGCTTAGACATCTGAGGTCAAATAAGGTTTCTGTGGCAAGGTAAATAATTGAGAGTACATGAGTTTTTACTTACATGAGCTCCCACATAGCATGCTGCCTTTCACTAACAACCAGCAGATGATGTAGTGGGAAGGAGCAAGCTTTGATTAAAACAAGGGGGGCTGAGCAAAAATACACACTCCTCGGTCCCTTGTAACTTCAGGGATATGTTTCGGGGAAAGCCTGAATTTATGCAGAGACTGCAAGCCTCTACACTGGGAATACTTGTATTAAAAAGTAACTCCCTCCCTGAGGCTAACACTTAAATGGGTTTTCAAAAAATAAATGATCTTTTAAAGTCAGCACAAGATGTTTCAACACTGGCAACAGTAAAAAAAGGGGGAGCGGAATACAAAAAAAAGCCCAAACATTTAACTTCCTTCTGACTCCCCCCTCCCAGGAGACAGTGAACAAACACAGAGCAAGCCTGAGGTCAAAATATGTCAATCAAATTCAACAGCAGCACTAGCTGATAATAGGTTTAGTTAACAGTGGGACTGCAAGACACACACCTGCTGGTTTTTTTTCAGGGAGAGAAATTCTGCCGTCTGACACCGCGTCGACAAGGTCCTGAAACTCGGCGGGAACTTCAGCTTGCTTCCAGCGCTCGTTGTCCAAGAGCAGGCTGGTTTTGAACACAAAAGAGAGGAGGCTGAGAAATCTGAATACCTTGTCTTCAAACCTCTCATGCCTGTACTGCTGTGGAAACAAAACTACCATCATTTGAAAAAGCTACTAGCCCAAAACATTATTTTCTCCATCTTCATGAGAAAGAGGCACCCAACAACTGGCAGGAGCAAACCAGAAAAACATTGTGTTGGCCTAAGGAATGAAGAAATTGTGAGATCTCAATCATGGAGGACAAAAGACTGCACTAGACAATAAAGATACTTATGAGATCACTGCCACTGAAGTAATGTTATGCAATTTTAAGAGCTTTTAATGGGTGAAAGCAAAACTTGACATACATTGAAGGAAAGGGTTTTTTTTTCCCCCCAAAGTGTTTTGTTTTCATATTTCAATTGTTGGGTTTTGTTGGCAGCTGTTTGGGTTGGGTTCTGGTGTGAAATTTTTCATTGTTTGTTTTTTAAAAAAACAAACCAGCTGTAAGTGAATTATCCTGAAGTTAAGTTAATCCCAGAGACAGAGTAATTGTGCCCTGGCATGTCAGATCCGAGTACTTCCTGTAGCTATTCCTGTCCTTATTCAGGTAACTGTTGGACAATCCAGTTTGAAAATAAAAATACAGTAATGAAAAGAGTAAGAGTCTAAACCAGATGAAAATAACAGGGTTTTATCAGTGTTTTTTCACTCTCTGCTCTACAGTACAACTGGATTACTAGTGTTCTAGGCAAAGAAAGATTGTGTTTGCCTGGCATACGACTGACAAAATTACTCATATAAGAACACAAAGAATGTCTACCCAGAGATACCTTAGTTTTGTCTTCCTCTCCTCGTGGAATCTGTTCACAAATCTATTGGCTTGGCTCTGAAGTGCTCCTCTCAAGGACATACTCTTCCTGCCACAGATCTGCTCAGTATCGAAGATAAAGCCTTCCATCAAGCGAGAGAGGGCAACAAACTCGTTGGAATTCAGCTTCTCTAAGAAACCATCCTGTATGCAAAGGAAACCACTGTAAGGAGATGCACCACCATAAAAATTCAGAGATGTAAAGAAGTAACTAGTCAGCATGTCTGAGGGCTACTAGTATTTTAAGAGGCACGTTATTTAAATGTACTTGGGATGGAAAAGGCAGATTGCAGTGCAAGCAGCTACCCTGTCACAGATACACATCCTTGGCATGGAGATTCAGAGAGACAAGTCAGAATATTAAAAAGGACCAAAAAGAAAAAAAAAAAATAGCAGAAGCTCACATTGCCTTACAGTGACATGCTATGTCAATGCTCATGCAATTTGGGCACTAATTAACAAACACCTAAGGCAGCAGGAACAGTCACTTAATTTCAATTGAGAATACAATTTCAGAACTCCTACTCATTAAGCTAGTAAATTAGAGTGAATTCTCATTAAGGGTGAGACACCTACAGCAGCCTGATCCAAGCTCCTTACCTTTGCTCTTGCCATGAGGAACTTGACTGAACGATCGTGGCAGATATCCGAGGCATTGTAGAGCAACTCCTGAATATTGTTTGCCAGCCTGACCAGTTCCAGGTCAGTCAGCTTCATGTCATCACTGATCCTACAAATGACAGAACCAGTTGGGTGAGCAGCAATTTATAGAAAAAAAAAACCAAAACACACCAAACCACCCCAGAATTTCTGCTGAGGGAGAAAAGAGCCTTGCAGCAACTGTCAGGTTCAGACAGGTAATCACCAAAGTCACTTTGTACAGATGGATCACAGCGCTGCTACTCATGTAAATAGTTAAAATAACAAACTCTCAGTCCTGTCTGGTTGCTCCAGAGGCCAACAGTATGAGAGGAGAGGGAAAATCCAAGACACTAGAGAGCAGCAGCTGGGCTAATGCTGTCAGAACTGTGGGATTTTATTAGCCTGCTCCAAACACTGAGCAAAGGTGCAAGGAAATCCAGAAAAGGGATGAGGCAAGTTCATTTTGAACAAACCTACACAACCAACCTCAGAAACAACTTGCTTGAGATCTCTAGTTTGGGGGGTGTATTTTCAGGTAACTTGGCAAATTGTACAAGACCAGTTGGGATCCAACCCCCTACTCCTCCCTTGCCCCTCACTGTAACCCTGGGCTTCTCTTCATGTTATAGTTCTCATCCACACCGAGATGGAGTTATTGAACCACACAGGTCAAATAGTTGACACTGAATTGGAGATTTTTCTCTAGAATGTATCAAAGTGTATTCTGTGAAACCAGCTTTGAAAACCCAAGCAAACAGTAAAAAACAGCCATAGGGAACACGAACAGGGAACAAAGGTACCTCTGCCAGCTAAAGGCTTAACACAATCTGCCTTTCCCATCGGCTAGACTTGCATCACCAGCAAAACACACTGAGAAGGGACCCTTTTCTGCAAGAAGTGACATAATCAGTCCCTATAACACTACTCACAGAGGTGAAAACAAGGCAAAAAACCAAAACACAGGTGAGCTGGGGACAGTGCAGTCTGATGTCAGTCTCCAGGGGCGATGGTGGAGTCAGTGCACTTAAATAGGAAAGCTCACTCCTTCCAAGTGATTTTTGTCCTGCACGAACAGAAACAAGCGCCCGCACCCAACACCTTGCGCGGAGACGGTGTCACTTACATCATCTCTACTCCCCCTGGAGTGACAGAAGACGATGTCTGCTCTTTGCTGGATGAGGAATCAGTAGTGCACTCTGGTTCAGAGACTGAATCACTGCTACAGGGCTCACTGTTTGGGGAAGTGTTCCTTTGAGAGGTAGTGTCAGCTGCTACAGGCGGGAGATCCCCTTCGCTGAACGCGTCGCTTATGAACATGCCTTCGTGAGTCAGGTAAGCCACTTCTGTGTCCACTGGGTTGTCTTTAGCAGAGTTCTTTTGTAAGGTGTCCTCCAGGTCTCTGGTTTTTTGGTTCTTGTCTAGAACCAAGAAAACCACGCTACGGATAGTATTTAAGGTTGCCTAGAATCAAATATAGCTTTTATTACCAAAACCAAAAAAGCCAAAAAACCCCAAAACAAAACCCTGTGCCACAAGCTTCTCCTAGAAAGGGATTGTCTGTTACCTGCAAATTAAACTAAATCCTGGCTTTTAATTTTCTGTTGTGTAATTAGCATTCAGAGGCAGATCCATCTGTCTGACAGTAACTAATACCAGACGGTTCTGAGAATGGTGAAAGAAACCTCATTTGTAGCAATCTAACACATACAAAAGTTCTGTCCTAATCCCTAACAGTCTGAAATGGATGTAATCACACAACAAGAGGTATTATTCTCCTTCCCACTGCTCTCTTTGTTAGCACTAATCATTTTTGCCCTGGATGCTAATATTCACATGCCCTTCTTTCAATCTAAAGTTTAAACTCTACAAGCAAAACCAACACTTTCAGACTTCAAATGGAAAGTAACTTAGTTCCATTTCATGGCTGAACTATGTGAAACTCTTGGTAAATCAATGCCTTACCTTTATTCTCTTGAGGAAGATAGTAAACTTAGAAAAAATATTCTTCATTAAATCAAACCACTGAGGAAAATTCATCATCCTCATCTGGTCTGCAAGCCTAAGAAAAAGAGCAGTATTCAGTAAACAGCAAATGTTTACTGGCCATCATGCCACAAAGAAAAGACATAAAGAAAACACCCCCATGCTTTAAGTGGAATTGTAAATATAAGGAAGACTACACAGACGTTCATCTGGCAGAACAGACATCACCTGAATAACAGTCATGATCACCACACCATAACCAAGTGGAATGGGGAAGGAGGTATGCAAAAATAGATCATATTAAAAAACATAAGCCTCACATTCAGGTTTTTCCCTGGGATAAGTAAATGTTGTCAACAAGGGAGAGGGAGTTAATAACATTTTCACAAATTATGTGAGGAAAGAAGTTTACAAATTAAATGAAAGCATTTTGATAGTGTTACAAAAGCCATGTTATTATTTTGTTGCTCTGCCATGAGACCAATTCTGCTACTAAAGTGCAAGTCAGCTGTTTGTGGCAAAGGGCAGAAAAGTCATTGATAGAACAAAAGTTCAACCCCCTAATAGGCAGATAGGATCCAACAGCCAGATAGTAAAGGTTTGAGAAGAGTGACCAACTACCTAATGTTTAAACATGACCTGCCCAGTCTTTTCCCAATCTTGGGTATGATTCCCATGTAGATTCTGCCTCTCACTGTGCTTTATTGGCTGGTCTGGTTTTATTGTCTTGGGGTAACCCTCTGCTGAGCCAAATGATCTACATTACAGATGTAGATCTGATTACAGATCTACAGAAAAACAGAAGCTGGCAGGAGCCTCTGGAGCTGGGACCTCTGGAGCTGGGGCTTCTGGAGCTGCTCAGTGCAGGTCCAATTAGCCTGGATGCTCTGGACCCTGCCCAGTCAATGCTTGACCATGTCCCATGACACAGATCCCACAGGTTCTCTGGGCCCCTGTTCCAGTGCTAGATGATCTTCACAGGGAACACATTTTTCCTAAGGTTCAACTAGCATTTCTCACCTGTCACCTTGTGCCTGATGCCCCTCATTCTTCCCCTGTACACCTCTGAGAGGACCCTGGCTCTGGCTAAAGCTCAGCTACAAACTTCCTATGTGGCAGCTATGGGCAGTTCTCCCCTGGGTTTCCCTTCCCCAGGTTGGAGGGGGACGCAGCTTCATTGGCTGCTTCTGCTAAGCTCCATGCTTCAGTCCCCAGTGGCCTCTGCAGGACCTCAATGTCTTTCTTGTTCCTTGAAATGCTTTCTATACTAACACAGGTCAGGCTGCAGCTGCAAGGACACACTGCTGGTCCACAGCCAACCAGTTCTCCACCACAGACACCCAGGATTTGCCCTGTAAAGCTGCTCTGAAGCCAGCCAGGTCCTACCTCTCTTCTTGCAAGGAATTGCTCCTTCCAAGATGTGGGACTCAGCATTTGCCTTTTGCTGGGGCCATGAAGTTCCTGACAGCCTGTTTCTTGGGTGGGAAGTTGTCTGATCCCCTCCCTGGGTAGCTCCTACTCCCATTCCTGCCGGAGGTACTGAAACTACTGACGAGGTTTAATACAAAATCCCAGATGATGACAACAGGGAATGCCTTCAAGGAGCTGAGAGACAGATGACTAAATACAGCAGGTTCTTGCTCCATGCAATGAGGTGCATTAAGCATTTGTTTGAAAGGTAAGTTTAATTTAAGGTAACATTAGAATCTGAATGAGAAAGAGAATATAAAATATCCTCACTGAGGCAGACAGAAGCAGAGGCTTAAGGTGAAAGAGAAGGATGATTGTTAATTATAAGGAAATTTAAGCACAAATTTCAATGGTAAATTTATCTATGCTACAAAGCATCCATCTCCTATCCCCACCCACCACCAAAAAAAATAATCTGGCTGTATACTTACTTAACAACCACTTCTGTGTCTATTTCTTCTATCTGCGATACTGTATTAACCACACACTGTCAAATTTGAAGGGGAAAAAACAAAACAAAAGAAGATCTTAGCTTCTTCCTTCTACCTGCTGTTGAGTTTTGTAACATACACAATAATCCTCAAGTTAAAAAGGAAAACAATAAAGGAAAGACATATTTGCATCATTTAACAACTTGTGTCTCTAAAACCAACCAAACAAAAAACTCAAAAGAAACCTCCAAAGTCAACACATCCCCCCCAAAACATCTATTTGCAAAATACAGATGATCAAAGCGTTCCTGACTGCGAACTAAGCTCTGGAGGATGCAGTGGCTCCATCCCAAAGGGACCTGCTTTCCTGAGCATGGATGCTAAGCACCATTTCAAAAATGTCTCTGAGGTTGGGTACTTGAGAATAGAAGCCATATTCTTCCCTCTTCTAAAGCAACTGGCTTTGGGAAATATTGGTGGACATCCTTTTTGGGTTTTAATTACAGGACCTGGGACCTAACCTAACCTGGAAGGAACAGCAGCAGGGAAGTGCACATCTACAGCCCTGTGATTTCAACAGCTCAGGCAGGCCCAGTTTCAACTGCCCTCCTAGCAGACATGGTATTTGCTGGCTGGCTGTCCTCCTTTACCTCCAGGACACCACCTGCCTCTGTCCCTAGAATTGTCCACATCTTTATTGCTATGCAGTGGCCTTTTCTCAAAGGACATTTGATCATCAACTTGTACATACAAAACTGGACAGTTTCTTCAGATCTCCAGAAACCTTGATTTCACTCCAAATGTATCTATTGTTTTAAGGCAGTTTGTTCACAGATCTCTTCTGTCATTTGTCCTAGGCACAAATCAACTCCCTTTAGACCAAACTAGGGGGAAGTTCTCCCAGATATCAGTCAGTGACCTGATCAAATGAGAGTACAAACTCATCTTGCCTTCAGGTGAATAGGTACAATCCAAATGGTGACTGATGCCTGTCATCTCAAGCTGTGTGGGGTTTACCTGCACTCTGAATAACTGTGTGCAGGACACAAGCTACTCAAAAGCAGACCCTGCTCTTGAACTACACAGCGTGTTCAGTGCTTACAAACCTCTGCTCTTTAACCTGTCTGGTGGCTACCAAAGCACAGACCAGGACAGCCCAGCAATGCATCTGAACAGGAAGCACATGTGACACATGGGAAGGAAACAGTTTCCTTTATTAAAGAAAAATATCCCTAAAAGTTGAGAAAACAAGCCACAATGCCAATGTGTTGCACAAGCCACACAGAAATACTCTGATTGTATTTTCCCTATTCAATAGAAACTTATACCAGGAGTATACTTCAGTATTACTGAGCAGAGGTGAACAAGCCAAAATAAAGACAAATATTCCCAGCAGGATGGGGAGAGAACTTTCTGATTGAGAGTGAGCAGGAAAACAGGGAGTGCTACTTGCCTACTATCCAAATAAATGTACAATTTCAAGGAAAAAAAATGTCACCTCATGACTGCCAAAATGGAAGTGAGAAGCCAGTGGGAACCAATGGGCAGGTGAAACAGTTTTATCCTGGTGTTATTCATTTATGGTTTTAATTATTTTTTTATTGTTACACCTTATGTGAAGGCCATATGTGATTGCTGTGAACACCACACTATACTATGAGGACAGGACAGACTGTCTTCAACTGCTGGCAAACCCAGCACCTGACTATCTCCCAGCCTTTGAGGTACAGATCAGAGGTGGCTCATAACTCATCAGAACATGACTCCTGAAATGATCTCATATCTTTACCAGAGAAAAGCACCCCTTGCACAATATTCTTACTGATGTGTGCAAACAAGCAGGACAAGTAAAATTAGAAGTAACAAGCACACACTCCAAATCCAGTCTAAACTTTGTGTTTGCAAACAAAAGCCATCATGTTACTGCCAAAAACATTCCATGTGTTTTTCCCCAAAGAAGTAATCTAAGCTTTGCTCATTTATCGGTTTTGGCTGGTTTTATCTACAAAGATTTTTGTAGATAAAGATTTTTTAAAAGATTGTGTTACTCTAAACAGCATCAGCAATGTGGACATGGATTAAATTTTTAAATAAGTTTTTTACAGGCCAGCACTACTTCTGCCTTCCTCACTACTTCAGCTTGCTCTCAGAAAGAAGAAAAGCCATTTTCCAGCCCTGTGCCTACAGTCTGTGTTAACATTCAGACAAGCAATGTTTTCTGTAGCATTTGTTGAGAATTCAATTGTTTCAACTGGCAAGTTCTTTTTTTATGTATTTACACTAAGAACTTGGGGGTTTTGGAGGGTTGGGGCAACAGCAGGACTTCTACATGTGGTTTGCTTGGTTTGTTTTTTTTAAAGAGTGTTATAACATCACTATACTATTCAGGAATGCCTTTATTAAGAGAAAGAAAGAAATTGAACTAATCAGGGGATTCAGAACAATAGTAATTATACACATAAAGCTGTGATCTGTGATCTGCTGTGCTTATGCTACCAACTCCTTCCAGGTCTTTTCTGCAAACAGACCTCTGTGCTTCAGGAAGTTCAAAGTGTCTGCAAGCTCAGCTGCCCTAAACGAGAGATCATCAGCCACCAAATCCTACATCTAAATTATTCTTAATTAACTAAACAGTAGTTTGCAAGGAGTTGAGGCAACTGTGTCAGATATATTAGAAGTTCAGCTTACCTGTTTAATGATGTTTTTTGCAGTGATAATCATTTCATCTCCATATATTTCATAAAAATTTAGCTTTCTTTGTTTTAAAAGTCCAAACACTAGTGATACAAGTCTCTCCTGTCATGAAAATAAAAAAAGAAAAATAAAATACACACTAAAAAAAATACCAAACATGGTGAAGAAGGAACAGTAGTATTTAAATATCAGTCCAGTGCCTTGGGCCTAATGCCACACTTTATGTGTACAGAGTTCCTTCCTCCCAGGCTCTTTTATTCCTCAGTTGTCCTCATCCACTTGTGCTTAAAATCATGGGTATTTCTAAAGGTTAGTGAGCTTCTTTACCCCAAAACAAGGAGGACACTAAACAGCACAAGTGAGAACCCATCATGTTCTGGCACTGAGGTGGGAACAAACTACAAGTCAGGATGGGAACACTGAAGTGCCTCTGCCATTCACCATATTCCATGGAACCCACGGGTGAAACAAGACAACGTGGATGGAACAGTTAACAGGGTATGGCAATTACTGAAGAGAACTACAAGCAAAATCCAGGAAAATCTTTTCCTGTGTGGACAACAATCTCAACAGCTTCAGAAGTTTCCAATCTTCAAAGGAATGAGGCATATACACTGCAAATGAAGCACGTATTCAGGGCAACATGTGCTTGAAATAAACACCCATAAATACACAGGGAGACAGAATGAGAACAGCACACAACTATTAGCTTTCACTGAAAAAGGGAATTTTTACAGTCAAGTAGATAGGACAGTCCACATTCTTTTCCACTTACACACTGAGGTTTATGAAGTGAATTCAGCATACATTTAACCAGAGAAAAGAGAACTGATTTGGAAAAAGAAAAATAAAGGACTGGATTGCAGTTCTATGAGTTTAAGTTACAATTATTTAATTTTATCAAGCACAAAAAAAGGGAAATAGTATAAAATGATAATGTTGGTACTAGGGACCTGAGCAAATTAGTTGGTGTTAATTATGTTAAAAATGCAAACATATTCACCAGACAGTTTATTTCAGTAACAGACATACCTCTTCTAGAACATGGCAATCATCTTCTAGGGGTCTATTTAAATCATTGCGAGCGTAAGTTGAAAACTCTGCAATCATCATTTTATCTATCAGCTTTTCCAGTTCACAAAGCTGTGAGCCAAGATGCCTGAGAAAAACAGCCATTGAGATGTCAGCTAAATAATCAACCTGAAAATGAATCATTAGTTCAGAGCTGAGGAAAATAACCATCCGGTGAGTAATTTCCACGCAATCAACGCTGGCTTAATGGAGGGCTTAAATCTTTTGCTTCCTAAGAGTGGCTGAAACCATGTGTTTTTCAGAGGCACCATCACCTTGCAACAAACCATATGGACCTGAATATTGATGGAAGGTAAAAGTTGGATGTAGGGTTTTTTCTCTTTTTTTGGAAGGTGCTGAGTAACTCGCTTCCCAGCGAAGCGAGTCAGAACCAAGAATACTCAGCGCCTGTCAGTGTATAGGTGTTAAGAAGGAATACTTCTTTTACTCCTCCAGTTAGTTCCTCAGCTCATCAGTCTGAAAGTTCTTCCACTTCAAACACTTGAGCTTTTAATGCAATCAGGATTTTAATTCACATGACTGAGATACAGTAATAGTTTACCTGACCTGATGGCTTTCGGAGAACACCAGAGAGCTTTCAAATCTGCCATTTTTATGCTACCCTAAATTAAACATGTTATCTCCCATGTACTGCAGATTTAAAACCATACTTTGCAGTCTTCTGTCAAAGGAAATCTCTCACATCAGAAATGCCAACCAGTCTTTAAAAGTTGTGCAGCTGGAGAAACTCTGAGCAGAGTAAAATTTAAAGTGGGAACTTCTGAGACACCAAACACTCCAGGCTTTTCCAACTTCTACCAACAGCACCAAGTACTCAAAAAATCAGACTTAAAAAATAAAAAAACCCACAAGAAATAGACACTTTTCCCATAAGAAATAATAGCAGCTGTGATATTTTAGATAACCCTGCACAGAAAATGGGGAGGATGAACCTGGCTTTAATTCAGCGCTGGTGCAGCCAGACCATCAGCTTGGGTAGAGTGGCAAAAAAAGTTTAGAGCTCCCTGAACTGCTGTACCAATACCAAGCCCACAGGATCTGTCCTCAGCCCATTAGGGCAAAGTCAGTGCCAGGATGAGAGGAAGAAGGGTGTCAACCAGAGTAGCTCTTCCCTGCAGAAGTCCACATGGCCAGCACTGAGCTGATTCAATCAAGCTCAATCTTGCTTGATTTGAGTGGATTAATTTATTTTTTTTAATTTGAAGATGATCTGTCTCTGCTTTTGAAAGTGTCAGTCAAGAATCATCTGAAGAGACAAAGTGGACACATTTTAAATGAGAATTTCAAAACAAACACAATTTAGGATTATTGTTTGCAGTGTAAGGACTGGAGTTGAAAACTTACTGCAGCACTCACACAAAGGCTCTCAACTTTGGGAAGCACAACAATGCTCTTTGGGAAACTGTTTCTGTAACCATGCTTGGCTACACTGCAGCAGGATGTGACCTACCCTCTTAAACCTCAGGCATGGGCACATCCAACAAGAGCTCCCAGCACCTGCTGTGATCGCTTCACCCAAGATGTTCTAACCCCTAACAACAACAACAACAAAATCCCTCCATCCTGAAACACAGAGGAGTAAGTCAAACCTTAATCCATGCTCCAGCAAAACACCTTAGCAATGATCTCTTAAGAGAGATATTATATATGTGTATATATATACACATATATGTATTTATGTGTGTGTATATATATATGTATATGTTATATTTATGTGTATCAGTCACACATCAGGTCCTTTCAATGACCATATACTACAATTCTCTAATGTACAATTATGAGTGTAGGGTAAAAATTCTTTTAAAACACACAGATGAGAACTATTTTTCCAACTATCTGTGTTCTACTGCATGTAAGTATAAAAGTTGTTTCCAGCATACCTGTGAAAAAAATAATAAAAAACTCACTGGATCTCCCCACACCCCAACAAGGGCTGTGAGAGCCACACAGAAACTGGCAGTACAGATCTGCAATTTAGCTCTATCCTATAGTAACAGCAAACAAGAATCATGCAGTTATTACCAATACATTTAATCACTGGAGATATTAACCTAGATTAGAGGCTCCAATTTTACACAGCACCATTACAGTGCTTTCTTTTTTATTTTTTTTTACAATAACTAGAGTAAAATTACATGTTTTCCTGCTTATAGCACAAGAAGACAAAAAAAATTGTTTATGGATAATATGAGCTTTCTTACTGCTTTATACTGAATGACTCTGACATGACTCAATGTGTAAGCTGAATCTTCAAAAGCAAACCCTACAAGCTGCCATCCACAACACAAAAGCAACACATTGTTGTGTTTGGTTTGTGTTTTTTTTTAAATGAGATACTAATTATTTAGAAAAATGAGATACTGATGTAGCATTTAATCTCTTCTTAAGTAAATCAGGTATTTAACTCACTTGACAATCCCACCACCCTTGCTCAGAACAAAAGTAAAACCATTCATTTGGTATTTCTTGGAAAAAGCTTGAGTATTTCTGTATGGCATCAATTCAGATTTTGTTTCATTTTATTTATATCTTGGTAGAATGTTGTGTTTCTACAGGTTTTATGAAGATCTCCCTCTTTCCACTGGACACTATTTCCCCACACAAGCCACTTTGGGAACAACTGAGCTGGGCTTCTCAACTACACTTGCATCTCTGCTGGGGTTGATGTCTTTGGTTGCATTTAAATCCCTTTTTATCACTCCCATCACTATTTTTAACTGTGGCAAAGCAACAAACTAAGCATTATTCATACAAATTACTTTTTACAGACAAGGTATTTGTTTACCTGCAGATATATTCCACATCTGAGTGTAATTTTAAACTAATGGTAGTCTTTGGACATCACCTGTATCAACCACGATGACAACAGAACTGCACTCCCTGCTGATGTAGCACACAGGTTATTTGATTACCAAACACAACTAATTCTGACTGATGGTATCACCAGGTTGTAAAGTACACTCACTACCATCAAGGTTAGTCCAGAAGTGACTCAGTCAGGGGCTGTGCACCATAATCAAGTGGCTGAGAGCAGGAACAGCAAGTAGGAAAGAAACTGCCCTGAAGTGTTTCAGAATGGACTGTCTGAGCTAAATGAAAAACAGTAACAGCTTCTTACAGCTTTCTTTGCTATACTTTATTGCATCTTTTAACAAAATAATAATTTCATATACATATATATATATATATAAATAAGTATAGTTTTAAAAGACTTTTTAAATACTTTTTTTTTTAAAGATCTGTGCATAAAAAGATGGCTGGATGGTCACACTCAAATAGCTGTGGTCAGTGGTTGAATATCCTAATGGTGACCAATGAGGGGTGTTGTTCCTCAGTGGTCAATACTGGGACCAGCACTGTCTAACATCTTTGT